>APFE030271043.1:3062-14149 GCA_000404065.3 Pinus taeda | reverse complement strand
CTATGAGCGAAGGCAAGCTGCTGGGTCATATTATTTCTAAAGATGGCATTTGAATAGATCCTGCACGGGTGGAAGCAATACAGAAATTAGAGCAGCCCCGAAGCAAGAAAGAAATTCAGTCCTTCAATGGTAAATTAAATTTTTCTGCGTCGCTTCATCCCCAATCTTGCCGAACATCTTAGAGAGATAACCAATATGCTCAAGAAGGACAGCGAGCTCAAATGGACCGAAGAGGTGGTGAATTCTTTTAATTTGATAAAGGTAATCTTATCTTTAGCCCCAACTTTGATCAGCCCAGATTATACACAGGATTTTATTTTGTTTTCATTTGCTTCCGAGCACACGTTGGCAGCCGTGTTGATGCAAAAGAGAGATGGAGTTGAGAGGCCCATAGCTTTTTTCAGCTGCATCATAAGAGACGGAGCGCTGAATTATAATATCATTGAGAAGCAAGCATTGGTGCTGATCAAAGCTTTGAAAGATTTCCGGGTATACATATTGAATTCTCATATTTTAACATATGTTCCCAATGCAGCCATGAAGGATGTTTTAGTGCAAACGGAACCGAAAGGAAGAAGGGGTAAGTGGATCACTGCACTATTAGAGTATGATGTAGAAATTAAGCCTACCAAGTTGATTAAAGGTCAAGGTCTTGTTAAGTTGATGGCTGAAACGAATCTTCACATCCTTGATATCAATTTGATTGCTGCCTTGTCCGATGAAGATGAAGAAAATTCAGTTCTACAGGTATCCGATATCTTTGTGTCTTCTCCTTGGTATGGTGATATAGTTTATGTGCTTCAAAATTTGTCTTCACCCCCTGGAATGCCTAGAAACAAAGCTAGAACATTGAAACTAAAGGCTGCCAAATTTTGCATTATCAAATCTGCACTTTATTGGAAAGATCCCAGTGGCATATTGCTGAACTGTTTGGTCGAAGAGGAAGCTAAGACAACAGTGGAAGATTTTCATAAAGGTGACTGTGGGGGTCAGTTATTTTGGAATACTACCACTAATAAGATCTTGAGAACTGGTTTCTATTGGCCTTCTTTATTTTCTGATGTGTATAAAGCGGTAAAGAGCTGTCATGAATGTCAAATATTTCAAGGAAAGCAGAAATTACAACCGTTGCCTGTCAAGCCCGTTGAAATCAGCGCACCATTTCAGCAATGGGGCTTGGATTTTATTGGCAAAATCCACCCAGCATCTTTCGAGTAGCATCGATGGATCTTGATCACCACAGGTTACTTCACGAAGTGGATTGAAGCATTCCCACCCGGAAAGCCACGGACTCGGTAATTATCTCTTTTCTTGAAAGTAATATCTTGTCACGTTTCGGCTGTCCACATAAGTTGATTACAGATAATGCAACAGCATTCAAATCGAAGAAAATGGTTGATTTTTGCTATAAATATAACATCAGCTTGGGGCATTCGACCGTCTACCATCCACAAGGTAATGGGCTGGCCGAATCTTTGAATAAATCTCTAGTGAACATCATAAAGAAATTGTTGGAAATAAATAAGAAGAGCTGGCACAAGAAGTTAATAAATGCATTATGGGCTGATCAGGTAAGTCAAAAGAAGTCAATTGGTATGTCACCTTTTGAACTGGTTTATGGAGTAGATACAGTGTTTCCTACCTCACTTAGTGTTCTAGTAGCCAAGTTGTTTCAAGAAGCTGGTGGTGAGGAGGATCATATGCAACGGTGGATCAGTCAAATGATTCATTTACAGCAGACACAAGAAGAGGTTCATCAGAATTCCCTTAAGTTGCAGGAGCGCATAAAGAAAATCTATGACAAAAGGGCCAAATTAGATGATTTTCAGATTGATGATGTTGTTTTGAGATGGGATGCCCACAATGAAGACAAAGGGAAACATGGAAAATTCGACAACTTGTGGAAAGGTCCTTACAAAATTGCAGCATATCGCGGTCCAAATGCTTTTCTTCTCAAAGAAATGAATAGTGATGAATGTCTTGGTGGGTCGGTGAATGGCTGACTGCTCAAAAGGTATCATGCTTGAGCATTTTCTGCTCTAATCACTCTCATTGTAATTACCATTTTATTTTCATCCTGCAGCAAGTGTGAAACTGATCTCCCATCTTCAGTTTGGGGCCCGCGGTGAAGGCTATAATTCTTAAAATGGTGATTAGTTGGTGTGAGTTTTGCAAGTTGTTTCAGTCAGTTCATTTTCTGCATAAAGTGAGTGAGTTAGTGTCAAAGTTAGTCTAGGATTTTAGTCAATTGTCCAAGTCAAATAAAGTTGTTTCAATTTGGTCACATGTGTAGAAGTTGACTCCATTGCCCAATGAATAAAGCACTGGTATGCTCTCCCAGAGGTCTAAGGTTCTTGGTACCTCCAAGGAGCTACCATCCCCATTAGAGCCAATGTTAGAGTTGGTCTTGAGCCCTCCATCAGCAATCAAAACTCTTTTCATTTACATAGGTAGGTGTCTCATCAGTGTCAATTTTTGCATCCCGTTAGGCATGCCATAACCCTGATGGAGGAGCTGATGTGTTTATACCCCTCTTGGCATTGCCGGTTCAGGTCATTTCAGTCATTAAGCTCTTTCAAGCTTGTCTTGTCTTCTCTTGAGGTCAATTTCCTAGGTCTAGGGTTTTGGTCAAAAATGTTACAAGGTCATAAAGTCAATGAGTGTTCAGTAAGCCAGAGGGATGATTGTAAAGGTGTTCCTTCTAAATTTTTATCTGGTACAATTAATCTTCACCTTGGATTTAAAAACTCTGTTTTTAAAGCCAAGGTCATTTTTCAAATATTTATAAAAAGTGATGAAATTTCAAAAGTCTTCAGCGAACAAAATGCAACCCTGGTCCCCTTGCCAAGATCCCTCAGATGATCTACCTGCAAAAAGAATCAAGCCAAAGCACTAAATGAGTCAATTTCAGAACAAAAGAAACCAAAAAGTCAGTTTTATAAAGTTTCAAAGAGAAACATTAGAAAGTGGGTTTGACCATGAAATTTTTTCAATTGAAACTTATAAAAACCCAATGTCCCTCCTATCACTCTCATTGTGCATCCTAGACACTTGCAAGAGAAGTTTGAGAGAGTGATTGAGTGAAAGGAGCGAAAATAGAGCAAGTTCGGGCGTTGGTCAGGGGTGCGACCTGTCAGGCCAGGTGCGCGACCCGTCAGAGGTGCGCGACCCGTCAGAGGGTTTCCCGCAGTGTGATTTTACAACGGGCGCGACCCGTCAGGCGTGCGTGACCCATTGGGCGTGGTGTGCGACCCGTCAAGCTGTCTCCCTGCAATCTTATTTCAAATTTGCTCAAACGCCCTCCAAGCCAACAAATCGCTTGAGGTAGGTTCCTTAATCTTGGAATGGTTGCTGGTTACGATTGGTGGATATTATGAACATTTTTTAATGATCAAAATTGTGCAAGAAAAACCCCTTCATATGACTGTAGTATTAATGGTTAAAATGTTCTAGGGTTTGTGTTGTTTCAAGGTTTTTTTCCCTTTGTAATTGTTTCCCTCCTTCCCCTTTCCACTCACATTTGTATTTATATCTATTTTCCCATACTATTTTATAAATAAAATGCAAACCCTACCCCTCTCCCAAAGCATTAAAAAAAAAAAAAACTCAAACCCTTATCTTGCTGCACCATATGCATGTGTAACCACAAGAAATTGTTGGTGAATATGTAAAGAGTTTTGTAAATTTTCCCTATCTTCCCCTGTTAATGCATGTATTAATATTCCCATATGTTTACTTTCTATACATGTATTCCCATATGCAATGATTTTTGCAAATGATTTCCCAATATTCCTGATTATAAATATGTATTCCTATATGCAATAATTATTTGCAATATTTTCCTTAAATTCCCTGTTATATTCCTATATTCCCAATTCCTTGTAAAAAGGTCCCTCCCCTAACATTTCCATCATGTCCTTGTCCCCTTGAAACAGCATAGAATTCAGCACTTTTTACAGGTAGAAACAGCAGTACAGTTTGTCCACTTTGCTCCTAAACTATGTCAGAAACCGAAACTTATGAGCAAAGTGATGACCAATCATCAGCTTCAGAGATTGAGGTACAGAGGAGGCCTCGTAAGGGTCGTAAGGGTGGACATCATAAACGAGAGGAGCCCACCTCTTTGATAGAGTTACAAGCTTGTCCTATGGCAGTCTCAGGTTTCCAGTACATGTCTTGCTATGAATTTTGTGAAAGGATCTCTCGGATTCAGCACCACCAAGAGTTGGCCCGCCTTTTTGTTTTACACTTGCATGATGGACATGTCAACCTTGCAGGGGTGAACTTTACATTGACACCCGAGGTGATCTCACATGCTACAGGGATACCTAATGTTGGTGAGGTGTGGAATAAGTGGAAGATGTTAGATAGTGTTCACTTTGAGCCTTATGTCCGACCACCATTCATGAGACATCTGGCAGGTGTGTTTCCATTCAGGTTTCTCAGGAGCGAGTATGCTCCCATGATGAGGCTCATTATGCACTATTTTACCTGTGAGGGCATATTTTCACAGGTGTACTCATATCATATTCGCCTCTTGATGCACTTCACTCGAGTGAGGATGATGAACATCCCGGTTTTCTTCTTTCAGAACATTCAGAAGATGGTGCCCATGTTGCAGAGGAAGACCCCGGCACAACAGTACAGGAGCCTTCATCATTATGGTCTAATTCAACTAGTAGTATTGCATCAGTTGACTCAACAGGGCATCTCATGGGAGGAGTTCATCTCTCGTGAGTTTTTCACAGTACCATCACCGCCACATCCTGAGGTTGTTCACGAGGAGGGAGGAACATCACATCAGCATGACATCCTGTCACTAGACATGTCAGCTCCTCACCTCTGGTCACCTATCAGAAAGGCCCAAGGGCCTTATTAGCAGCTCGACGAGTATTTTCTCCACAGCAGGTGGAAGGGGTCTCATCATCATCATCAGATCAGTGAGTGTTATCTCCACACCAGGTGGAAGGGGCCTCATTGCTGACAGCAGCACAGGTAGAAGAGAAGGGCAAGCAGCCCATGATTGAGGAGAGATTGTTAGGTGATCCGGTTATTGATCTTGACGCCGGTTCTCCTAGCATAGAGCTCAAGGATATCATTCGAGAGCAAAGCACCGAGATTCATTCGCTGCAAACAAATTATTGATTGAATGGATAATCAACTATTTAGAGCAGCGAAACAAACAGTTGGAGGATGAGCACAAGCTATATGAGCTGCAGAAAATTCGTGAAGACCGGGAATTGGCTCGTAAGAGACCCGGTGACTTGAGACCCATAGATCGAGAATCTATGTTTATTTGGGACAATGCTCATTTGAAAAGGTTGTTGGCTAAGGCCAATCAAAATAAAAAACTGCTGAGGAACATGAAAAATCATTATTGGGCGCGGATGCACGTGTGCAAAGCAAAGATGAAGGTGCTTCAAAGGCGGTTGGCAAAGGCACTAAAACGAAGAAAGAGGCCCGATCCCCTCCGTATCTTGGACGAGGCTTCACTCAAGGATCAAGGCACTAAATAGCCTAGCCACAGCACAAATCCCAAGAAATTTTGAGCATTTTGGGTAAATTTTGATTTTTTCAGGCAATTTACAAGTTTTCTCCATTAATGGGTCTCACCCCCGGTGAGACCCTTCGTCCTGGCAACTCCATTTTGCAAAAAATCAGCATTTCCAAATTTTTCATGGAAAGTTACACTTGCTCAGCCATTACTAAGAAATTTCATCAAGTTTTGGGCCTCAAGAAAGTCAAAAAACATGCAAAAAATGACTTTCTGCCACATTTTTGACATACAGAAAGCAGTCTTGGGAGATTGCAATTTTGGAGGGGAAAATGACCACCACATTCATAAATTCTAGTTGGGTTGGAAAGTAGACATCCATACCTTTCCAACAAGCCCACTTTTGCCTCATTTGGACACCTGGAAGTGCCCCAAAAGAAGTCCCAAAGACACGCGACCCGTCAGGAAGAGGTACGCGACCCGTCAGGCAAATTTCTCCAAATTTCACTCTACAGCTCAGGAATTCGCCCAGCTTTGACCAGTTTTGACTTGAGATGGGATTTTTCACCCTCTTTGATGTAATTAATGTATTTTCATGTTGACATGACATTTATTTACCTTTTCTAGAAGATTCATGCATGAAATAGCAAACATTTTATGAATGGATTGGTTTCCTAGTTTATAGAGGCAAGTTGTTTTGGCTGCCTAGTTTTTAGTGCTAAGTTTAGAAGTGGTTGAAACAGCTCCTAGGATAGTGAGCTCAACCCATGGAGGCAGGGAAAGAGGTTAGATGATCTATATTATGTACTTTCTTGTTCATTTTCATGGTTGGACTTTTGAGGGGGAAGCTATCATTGTATTATTTCACTGTATCTCTGCAATTTTTGGCTAAGGAAGACCAGGGTTTTGCAGTCCTTTTTGGGATTCTTGTTGTTACATGTATTGATGGTGTGTTTCTCTATGTACCTGTAAGTGTGTTATGTGAATCATTTCCTTTCTTTTCCTTCTGCACATTAAGAAAACTAAGTGTTAAAGTAAGAATTCATGACTGTCATGCTTTGCTTTTAAGTTTGTTTAATTTCAATGTTTTCTACTGTTTAAGGAGAATTCAAAGTTATTGTTTGCTCTCCTTAACTCCTCACCTGTAATTCCTAATCATCCACCTCAATCAAAGGCATCAATACTGTCTCCTACCTCGCCCCAAAGAACCCCCTGCAGAAACTGTGTCCAATCCCCGCACCCAAAATTGCCATCCCCTCAATTTGCCACCAAAAACCCTAAAAACCCCAAATCAACCCTTTTGATCAGTTTACTAGCCTAAAATCAGTGTTACCCTATTGGTCATCTCATCCATTGAATATTTTACTGAGATTGACCGGAGAGAGCCTTCTCCTGCCCCGTAGGGCTAGCTACGAGGTTAAATGGTTTGATGTTGCCTTGAGGTTTGCCTTTTTTCAGCCTGAGGTGAAATTTCAAGCGCTAACAGCCAGTACTAGAGACACATGATGGGAGTATCAGACTGGGTCTTCCGATTGCTGACTCGTGTTGCACAAGCCATTTCATGCTACCACGATCACCATGTTGATTAGTTCCTAGGTCCAGCATTTTACATTTTTTGAGGCTTGCATGCCACAGATATATGAGGCATGTGAGCTGCCAATGTTATTTAAACACACATATTATTTTTTGGGGTTTTGATGTATCAAACATTATCACCATATATATATGTTTTATTTTCTTGCTTACTATTGTACAAATGATTTGTTTTGGATTTTCACATGTTTCGTAAATGTCTATCCAACACATAATTAGTTAATGCATCTGTCAATGTATTCATGCATCTAGGGATATGATGATATGTAATGTAATAAAAATGCCTTTCCAGTAGATGAATACAGAGATACATTCTCAATACCTGTGGGTTTCTAACAAAATATTGCCCGTTAAGTTGAAGGACAACAAGCTGTGAATCCAGGTTGAAAACCAATTCGCGAAGGTCAAAAGCAATGGCTTCTGACAATAGTTCAATGATTGCATTGTATTTAGTAATGTTTTTAGTTGTGTGACCTAAACAAATACCTTGAAGATCAATCAACTCACCGTGAGGGTCATAAATAGCCCATGTCATGGAGGATAGATTCTAGGTACTATGACAAGCACCATCAGTGAAACCAATGTGAGGAGTCACAGACATCTGCAAAGCAGGGAAAAACATAGTAAACAAGAAAGTTGTTTGAAAACTAACACACCAAATGACACTGCACAAAAATGAATGACACACTAATGTACACAAGTAACCATGCAAGATGACCTAAGCATAGTACTTTTTGAGATAAAGCCCGTTTCGGGGTTTGTCCAAAGGATTGACTTCATAATCAATAAGCTCATAGGCCCCTTTTTGCAAAACACGTTTTACAATGTAGGGCCCATGCCACATGGGTTCGAACTTGCCTGCCCCCAGCGTATCATTAGCTTGATCATATAGTAAAACCAAATCACCTTCAGAGAAAGTGTGAGGGGAGATCGACTGATCGAAACGAGACTTGAATTGCTTCTTTTGTGCTTCGATGACCAAAGCAGCAAGACGATGAGTCTCATCTAGCTGTTCTAAATATAAAAGGCACTCTTCTTGAGGTGATGTTTTATGGAGAAGTTTGACAACTAGATTAAGTGAAGGAATTTCACATTCAATCGGTAACATTGCTTCCAGACCATAGACAAGCTGGAATGATGTGAAAGCAGTCGCGTCTTTGGTCGAGGTTCAGTAAGCCCATAGAGTTGAGAAGAGCATGAGATGCCAATTTGACTTGTGCATCCTAATAGTACATTGAAGCATTGTAACCAAAACTTTCTTTACAACTTCAACTTGACCGTTGGCCTGAGGGTAATACACGATTGAGCCATCGTGGCACAAACCCAATGTCGAGGTTAGCTTAGCCATCAAGTAATCTAGGAAATGGGAGCCATGGTCTGTGACAATGGCTTGAGGTACGTTGAACCTGGAAATAACGTGATTGAAAAGAAATTGGGCTGCCGTTTTACTGTCTATAGAGTATGTAGGCATCGATTTCGCCCATTTGGTGAAATAATCCACATCAATGATAATATAACCATGCCCCCCTATATGAACAAGTGTTACATGTCATATTGTCAATACCCCATTTGGCAAAAAGACCAATGGTAATGACAGGGTGTAAGTGAGCAGGTAGGGCATGCGTCTTGTGTTGGTAAATTTGGCATTCATGGCACTTGCGAACAACAAGGATGCAATCCTTGAAAATGGATGACCAAAAATAATCAACGTGAAGGATTTTTTGAGCAGTAGCATAGACAAACATATGACCGCCAAATGCCCCAGAATGGTAGTCATTAAGAACTCTCGTAGCCTCCTCGAGAGTAAGGCATCAATGAAGAACTGAATTGACACTAACATGGTATAAAGTATCACCAATAATACGATAGGGTTGGGAGTGATGTTGAATCCTTCAATGATCATCCTTAGTCAACGCGAACTGGAACATGGATGTGTTATGAAACCAGCTCAAGAAAAGATAGAAAAGATAGATCAACGCCTTAGAATTTAGCCTCTTCGAGGGGGCAACCTCCTTTAAATTACATAAATGAACAATTCTTGGATGATACAAATGAAAAGATCTCCTTTCTATATATAGGAGTCTAAGGGGTCATTATATAATCAGAGCCTACATAACAATAATAATGTAGGGGCACAATAATAACAATAGTGGGCTTCTCTGGGGCACAATAGTAAAAATATGGGCACTACATGGGTGCATCAATATAATAATGGGGTTGTACTAATAATAATAAGGGGTTACACTAGTAGTATAAGGGCCTAACAGGACGTCTGGAGATACACAATGATATCACTATACCATGGGTTAAGGGTGTTGACCAGGAAAAGAGTCTCGTCCGGGAGCTATTCATATGCACTAGTGGGGAGAGACATAGAAGGAAGGGAACAAATCAACTCGGAAAAAACTAGTGACTTCTTAGATTTGGCAAAGGTAAACACCAAATCTAATTCTTGTAGGATGATGATCCATTTAGAATATTTCCCCCCAGTAACTGACGAGTCAGGATGTAGGTCATGGGGTTTCATTCAGAAATCATAGTAGCAGTGGGTAAGAGAATGTAGTGCTGAAAGCATTGAACATCATATATGACAACCAAAGCCAACTTCTCAACATAGGCATAACGCGTTTCAGTGTCAAGGAGTTTACAACTAAGGTTGTAGATAACATGCTCATTCCCTTCATCATCATCTTGTACAAATACCATAGTAATGGTGCTAGGGGCTACAATTAGGTAATGGAAGTAATCGTGATGATAATCCAGGGGATGTAGCAAAGGAGCATTTACGAGGACAACCTTGATGTCATCGAAATACTTTTGGGCAACCTCATCCCAGACAGAGGGCATGCCTTGCTTCAGCAACTAGGTAAATCCTGAAGCTAGCCCAGCATAATTGGGTATGAAACGATGGAGGAAATTTTCCTTTCTTTGCAGGCTATGTAGTTGGTGCAAAGAAAATGGAGGGTGTAAATTTACAATAGCCTCGACTTTAAGCGGATCAAGGCATATACCATCCTTGGAAACGATAAAGCCAAGGAATCATTCAGATTCTACGTAGAAAACACATTTATGCCGGTTTAATCGAATGTTGTAGTGTCGACAACGAAGAAAAATCTATTGAAGATGGTCAGGGTGATCTTGGTGTTTACAAGAATGAGCGGGAAGGTCATCCAAGTAAGGCTAAATGATGTTTTGAATATCATGGAACGCATAGGAAATTTCTCGCTGAAATGTAGCCCCAACATTTTTTAGGCCGAAAGGGAGCTTTTTGTATGCGAAAGTACCCCACAGACAGATAAAAGTTGTCTTTTCTTGATCAACTGATGCAATGTTAATGTGGTTGTAACCAGAAAAACCATCCATAAAGGAAAAAAAATCTACTCCAAGCACATTCATTAATGATCTGATCAATGAAGGGAGTAGGGTAGTTATCTTTAGGACAGGCATGATTGAGATCATGGTAATCAATGCAAACATGAATCATGCCTTGTTTCTTTGTCATCGGGACAATATTTGACACCCAATATACAAGAGGGATTAGATAGATGAATCCATCTTTGAGAAGTTTTTCAACCTCACCCGTGATAGTGGCGACTTTCCTTGGGTGAACTGAGCAGATTCGTTGGTGAATGGGCTTTGCGTGAGGATAAGTCAAGATTTGGTGCACAATGATGCTAGGATCAATGCTAGAAATTTCTTCGTATCACCACATGAACACATCACATAATTCTTGAAATAGACGTGTATAGGTCTTGATCTCATCCAAAGAACAAGTTACCCCAATATGGACATGTTCAACGATATTGTTGGGTTGTGTTATATTCTTTCCACGACTAACCTACATAGTGAACCAGGGGGTTAGAGGGGGGGGCAGAGCCCCCCCTTCGTTGCGCCGATTATGTAGCGGGGGGGTCACAGGGGTGGCGGGTAGCCCCCCTCTACAGGGTTCGGGGCAGCGCCCCGAGAAATTTTTTTTTGGACCCTATATTAGGTTGGGCGA
>APFE030271039.1:15975-43337 GCA_000404065.3 Pinus taeda | reverse complement strand
TAGATCCACGCATTTTCACTTATTAGAGATAGTAGCAGCATTGGTAGAAGTTTCCTTCACGTCATTTGCATTATAGAGGCTAGACTAGTTAAATTAGGGTTTGCTAGGTTTACATGCTTTGATTTGCTTTCAGTTCATTGTTTTCAAGTAGATTAGTCTTCTTTGAGCTAGCTTTCGTCCATCATTGATAGAGCTTCTTCTGTAAGCCCATAGAAGTTGGCTTAAGCCCTAGCGGACTTGTGCGCTGATCAAGTGACAGCTGTGACAAGAGCTAGTACTTGTGCATATAGCACCATCGCTTCCAAGTTTGTACGAACAACCAGGTTGATAAAATGAGAGACAGGAAGCCCCAGGAGTTGTAGCATTATTGCTACAATACTGGAGCTCACCAGTAATACGTTCACATTGAACCCCAAATCCAAAATGACATGGTCCATCTCATAATCACCTATCTACATGGTGAGCCTCATCTCATGCCCTGTTCGTGCCTTACGTTTGCCAATTTTTATGACCACCCAATGTCCATTAGGAAATTTTTCTTTGCTAGCGCATTTATTTATTAATTCTTGCAGGCCTTCCATATATTTTTTATCGCACAACTGTTTTATGTAGTTTTCCAAAAATGTAGTGAGTACAGAGGGATCAACCTTTGTATGCACACTAATATCTTGCATCTTTTCCTGGCTCCCTGAGGTGGAGGCCTCAGCGAAGCTCTTCTTGGCTTCTATAAATGTTTCCTTAACGTGATCCAGATCAAAGCTGGCTTCTTTAGCTGGTGCTTTGTAGACCCATCCTTCTTCTTCAGGATGTTTACCTTGATCAATGCCAGTCTTCATTCCACTTCTTAGCACAATGCTAATGCTTTGATCTTCTTCACAAGGCTCGTCCTTCATCATCTGTAGATTCTGCATAGGTTGCTGAGGTTGTGTTTTCTTCTCTTGCATTTGGGCTATTAGCACCGGGAATTCTTCTATAGTATGGTCAAACTATCTACAGTATTGACAAGATGGGTGTGTAGGATTCTGACACTCTCGTGCGTAGTGCCTTAGATGTCCGTAGTTGTAGCAGATAATTTGACCGTGGCCTTTACGAGGTCCTCCTCCTCCTCAGCCCATCCTCAACCCTAAAAACCTTTGCGTGCTCCTCCGACACCCTGATCTAGATGCCTACTTTCTACTTGCATCTGGTATGTAGGTGTCCTTTCCATCATCAACTCATAGCTTCAACAATGGCGCTCATCGTGGCCCAAATATTTGCAAAAGTTACAGAAAAACTGTTGGGGTGTCTAGATGAATGTTTGAAGTATATGGCAATTATCTGTTACATGTTCTCTAGTAACTTGACAAATAACACACCATAGCGCAACCCCCACGCTCGAGCCAGCTGGGGCTTCTGGCTTTAGGGGTATTTTCCCCCCTTCTATAATACAATTCCCATACACTCGACAGTGGTATTTATCGTGCCCTTGGCCCTTGCACTTCAAACACTAGACTTCTACGCACACTTTTGGTTTAGTCTCATTGTCTTTCTTCAAACTCTGTAATTTGAGGTGTAAGCTAGCTAATTTTTAGTGGATTTGTTGTACTCCCAAGTTTGAATCCTGAATAGGCGATGCATGAAGCCTTGTCGTGATTTCCAAGGCTTCTGCTTATGTTTATATCTTCTGTTGTGACAGAGAAATTATCAAATGGGGCAAGTGAGACACTATAAATCATTCACGATCTTGGATATCTTTGATCTTCATGTTAGCTGCTCCGATCTAACACTTCAACCTCTGATCAAATCCCAGGGTGTCTCATTGACCCTCATCATGATTTCTTTAAATCCAATTACTGACTGTGAGTCACACTTAGGCTTACTAAACTCGTTGTTTAAAGTTTCCTTAGTCTCTGCTAGCATTGAAAGAGGATTATCAGAACAATAATTAATGTACTAGGTTAGCGCGTGATCTTGCAAAGTGGTAACCAATTGTGCCTTATTTATATTGTTATCAGTAATATGTTGCCTTATCCATCTAGCATTCGCAATAAACCAAAACTTTTCTCCATATCCACTTCCTATGCCTTTGAAAATCATCATCTTCATTACGTTCGCCATGTTGAATGGTGGTGGTGGAGGTGGAGGTGTGGGTGAAGGTGTATGTAGTGGAGGTGGGGATGGAGGTGGAGTGGAAGGATGATTTTCTTGAGGAATCCCCTCAGTGATTAGCTGCACAACACTTCGCAGTGTAATCTGCCCCACCACTTCATCGTCACTTAGAGGAGGTCCAATCAATGGACTATATTATGGTCCTGATCCTTCACAATTTCTAAAGAATCGTCCACTTCGTGTAGCTCTGAATATCAAGGTAATGGAATCACCTATTTTTCACATTAAAAAAATTTAATCCAAGTATTCAATGATCTTAAATACTTACCTTGCAGTCCCTTGAAAACTCTTTGCTTCGCTATAGATGGCTGATGTATCAACTGCAAATTCTATAACAAATCCTCCCAAAATCCAATCAAGCCAGTGATCAACAACCTTCACAATCTTGTTTTTAGAAGCTTCAAATTGTCGCACTAATTCTAGAGTCCACACTATAAGACTATCGAGCTTCCATTTTCCTTGACTGTCTATCAATTTAGCTAACCACTCATACAGTTCAATGGGTAAAGTGTAGAAGGAGATATCGTGTATCTCTGTATACAGATATATGTTCAACCACTCTTCCTTTGACAGATGTGGTTTCTTGTTTTCTTGTGTCGCAAACTCATGAATCTTTCGATCCAACCAATTTTCAATTTCTTTCTTGGTCAGATTCCAATGATGTGACAGCAAACATCTCTTTCAAGAAGATCCCGGTCCCCACAACAGAACCATTTTCTGGCTTAGGGGGTCCTTCCCAAGTTCAGAGTTAGTTGTGCCAACTAGCAAAACCCTACACTACTCGTCCTTTCAGAAACAACCCATGTAGCACATGTTGTAGTCTCACCCGAAGTAGTATCGGGGGATGCAAGAACCAAGTTTCTTAATCCAGAGACTAGTGTGATGTCTTTCAGCATGTTAGATCTACCTTTGCACAAATCGATAACCTCTTAGGGCACGTTGTTGCAACTCTATTAAAACAGCCTTCAGACCTTCACGAAGGTCTACGATGAGTCCGTGTGGACCTCTAACAGTCAATTCGCCTACTTAAGCGCATCAGAGAGTTGTCCTAAATTAGTGTTCACGCATATTTACTTAAGTTATTAGTAAACATAAGAGAGATTACGAGAGTCTTTGTGAAAGTAGTTAAACATACATTGCATACATTATTAAGACTTATTCAAGAGAATTGCGTAACATTCAATCAATATCACATAAAACAAATCATTGATCAGAAATACATAACATTAACAGAGATAAACAAAATCCTAAGGAATTCTTTGGAAAACTTTCTTTATTGATCTACAATTCAAGGTTACAGACTCCAACTGCACTGCACACACTGTTGGAAGGGTCTGCACACTCAGTTGTGGCCTCTACCTAGGCCTCCACGCACTCAGCTACAGACTCTTCCTTTCCCTATCTAAGCGTAGGAATCAGAGCCTTCCTGCCCTGGCTCCTGACCTAGACTCAATTCTTTATCTTTCTTCATCTTCTTCTCTTCACTTCTACTTCTCCTACTACAACTAATTCTGCCTTAGACTTTCTAAGACACACATATTTATAAACTTTTCATATAATGGCATGGTCCGTCGACCACGGGTGAATCTCAAAACAAACTCAAACTTTACATAAAACAAGGGGCTAATCTCCTTTGACTCTTATTCATCTATGCGCTTTGCATCCACAAATCATGGAGACTTTACATTGTTTAGAAAATATTTCCAAAATTAGGTTATATTAACCCCAAAGTAACCCAGGGGACTCCATCCCAGCATAGTATGTGAGGTTTCAGTTCAATTAACAGTTGTTTCAAATTTTCTTGTTATTTTTGTCACATTGAATCTAGGTCAATGTTATTTATTTTGTTCCTCCATAACACCAACGTGGGGCCATCCTTTGAATCAATGGAACTATTGTCAACTTCATCGCTACAAGGATTTGAACCCACTAGTGTATCCTTCAACTGTCCAATCCTAGTATGCAAGATTTGGTATATGGGATCCTTCTCCATTTGTTTATAAAATATTGACTTGGGAGCGGTCTCTTGTTGCACCCCCTTCCCTAGTCATTTATCTCATTGTTAACTATCTAATTATTGTGCATGTTGTCTACCCCATCATAACTAATCCCATTCTAGTTCTTCCTTCTACCTAGGGTGTCTGGTTTAGGGCTCCACCTCTAGTGGGTACCGACCTATTTCTCCAAAGGTATTACAACTCACACTACCTATTTCCTCTACGGCCATCATTATCTTAATTATTTGGGGTGATAACTCATTTCCTTTTGTTGGCATCCTAATGCCTTCTCTCACAAGTCTCAACAATCAACACTTGGTTTCTGCTCTTAGTTCCCCAAATATTGTGCTTTAGGGGAGAACTTTCATCTTGATGAATTCTTGATAGTGTCAACGTAGTCAGAGGGGTGGGCAATCAACCTCCTCTTCATCAACACGTAGGCTCTTTGGATGGGACTCAATGGTGAATTTATTTGACTTTGTCCCTCCAAAGGTGAGAAGACAAATTCTACTCTTAGATTCTAAATAGTTTGGAAGGAAATATTATTTCTTAGATTTTGAATTATTTGGACATAGATGCATTTGGTTTCCAGATCTGGGGTGGTTTAGGAAACATTGTCTCCATTTCCTACACTCCATGAATTTACGCCAGCAACTTGACATCATTCTACACATGGTAATAAGGGACAAACAAGTCGATAATTATCGTTTTTTGTTGGATAGGAATACTTTAAAAGACTCCTAAGGAATCTCTGCTTAAGCCTAGATGATATTGACACTAGGTTGGCTAGAGTGGAGAAATATTTGGTCTCTACCTCTGATATTGATTCAATGGAGGATCATGTGGAGTACCATGAGTCTCTAGAATTTATAAACAACGTTACTTTACCTGTGGCACCCACAATCGATCCATCTCTTTAGTAGCATCCAATGTCTTCCTCATTAGTCCTCAATTTTTATTAATCTCCCTGTTGTTTTAGGTTTGTCTAGCAAAGGATGTAAAGGTGTTGTTTCAGTGGGATACCTTTGTTTAAATATGTAATCATGATTTTATGTATTTGATGTAAAGAGCAAAATAAAATTATTATTATCATTCTTGAGGCACATGTTTCATGCCCAAGGTTATTTTATTTATAGGTCAATCACCCATTGAGTGATTCTAGGGCTTGTCTTTGAGTCAAAAAGTCATAAGAGTTATTGTAATATGTTGAAGACCCATTTAGGCATAGTGTATTATGTAAGAGAAAATTATTTAATTCATAAAAGACCATCCAAGACAATGAAAACTTACTGCAACAAGTCATCCTTCAAAAGATAATAATTCAACCTTCTAAGAAGAACATGTAAGCCTATTAAGGGTATCCTAGTAGCCCATATATAAGAGGGAATTTGAACTAATCTAATGACATCTAGCATTCATCCAAGAAGTCCAATCACAAGTCAAGGGGAAGTCTAATATCAAGTGAATAAGGAGGAGACAGGAATAGAGAAAAATCGAAGTATTTCAAGGACCGTTTTGGGCTTTCATTCCTCACATGTGCTTATTTAGGGTATCTATCTTGTTGCATCAGCTACTGAATTGTAGTCACACTAAAAATATGATTTTTTTTCTCTAAACGAAGTATACTTTGCAAGTCGAATTTCCTAGGAGAGGAATACATCTCAAGTGAAGGAGAGATAAGGGTAAAAATAGCATATTCTCCCACACGTGTAGAAACCAGGGTTTATAGTAGCCAAAATTGCATTCATAATTGTAGTTCTGAAGTTGAGGTCGAAGAAGAGAGTTGCAGTAGTTGTGAAGTTGGTTTGATTTGGGTTGAATTTTCTAGAATAAATTTCTTTAAAGGAAAGGTTTGACTTGGTCTTGGAGGGGTGTTGGTTAAGGGTCATAGCTCTTGGAATTCATCATTTGAAGTTATATAAATTGAGAAGATTTCTTATGGGTTTTCCTCTCAAGAGGGGAGGTTTTCTCCCTGGCCAACAACCTATATCTTGTGTCCTCTTGTCTCATAGTTTTTTCATATATTGGTAGTTTTTTTATGATAAAACATAATAATAATCAAGTGAAAGAAGAAACATAATAAATTTAAGTTTAAAATACATCACAAACAATTATAAAAGCAAGATAAATCACCCTAATCTAGTTGCCCATAGATTTATAAACATGGAATTAGATCTAAGGTAACAAGACAAGGAAAGGTAGCTTGAATAAGGATCATCAAAAGGAGTATCAAGAAAGTCAAGGAATCAAAGAGGACATCAAACTATCAATAAGGATGATTCTATACATCATATTTAATAAAGGATCTAAGTATCATCAAGGATGTCTACCCACATCATCACAAGGATCATACCATCTAGAAGCAACAAGAAGAATAAGACCTCAAAGACTCTACTTTCAAGAAGGACACTACCTCCACTCAAATAAAGAAGAACTACACATTTAAAGCATATTGAAGTCTCCATATTCTACATTTCTACATCCAAAGGAAGCAAGAAGAATCATTGGCATCATCATCAAAGAAATCAAGATGATCTCCCTCTCCTTGAAGGAAGGATCACATTTCAAGAATATTTGAAGAAAGACAATGCTAGAAGAAGAAGTATTATAATCTTCAAGGAAGAAAACACCATCAAGAAAGGAATCAAGTTGAAGATATCATCATCAAAGGAGAATTTTCACTTGAAAAGTAAGTATCTTTATGTCTATGTCTAAATCTAATATCAAAATGACTTCATTATGCAAGGAAAGCAATAAATTGGTTGGTTTTGGATGCTAAAATGTGTTTGCTACAACTCCTAATTTCCTCACACTAGTTATCAATCTGGGAAAGTCCTTTTATTCCAAGAGTGTACAAAATATGTGGAAGCTATAAATCCAGAGAGTAATGCTTTTTAAAATGAAATATAAACCTTTGATACAAGAGTAAACGAATGCATTTATAAAACTCAAACTGTAACTGTTAATGGAAATATTACATCTAAGCAGAAAGACTTAATCCTCAACTGAAATCGTAATCAAATATCAAACAAGAAATTCAATTGACAATAGCATCAACTAAGAGAGTAGTAGCATTAACCAATCTCTTCTAGCTAATTCTATCTAAATCGCACTCAATCTCAATTAAGCAATTCAAAGAAAAATGATGTCAACCGAGAGTTCAGTAGCATTAACCAATCTCTTTCAGCTGATTCTATAATAACCACACTCTTATCGTAATCAACAGGATTCAATGCCTTAACTGATAATCAATTTAATCTACAGTAAGCATAAATGGAATCAAATCACAAAGTTGCGAAGTAGATAAGGTAAGAATAAAGGAAAGTAAACTAACTACAATACAGGAAATCGGAAAATAGAAAACAAGATAAACTAGCAGAGAATGGAAAAACATCAAACCAATTAAACTTGCATGAATTAGAAAGATATAACACAAAGGATAGCAGTTTGATCCACCAGAGGCCAGGCCCATAGCCACTAGCAAATACTGCTGAGCTACTTCAGAGAATACGAATGAACAAGAACGTAAATTATGTATTAACTATTGAACTCAATCCTCATTACAATATGGTAATGTTCCTCAAAAGCACAAGTCTGTAAATTAAGATTACAATTTGAAATAAATAGAGATTGATCCCCTTTCCTCCTACAGTTTTCACTTTTATAGTCAAAAAGATAAAAGATAAATCTGATCCCTCAGGATCGGGAGATCCTGAGGGATTCACAACTGAATGCTATCTTCTGAAATTCTTCTTATTTAGCGTTGATCCTCCTGATTCATCCTCCGACATGACTGCAACTGACGCGCCTCATTCCTCCTTTGTTGGTTTACGTTGTTCTGTCTCTAGGGAACAACAATTGTTCCTTTCATCATTTCTCTACATAAAAAGGAATAAGAGTTAGTTACAGTGGATAAATCTTAATCGAGAGTAGTTCATTCATTTCTTATCATAATCCATCAATATGTTAGCATATCAAGGTATGAAAGAGATAAGAAAAGAGGAAAAAGGCAATGTAATTGAGAGTAAATACATACCCATTGCATAACTCAAGATACTCCTCTGCTTACCCTATTTCATGTCCTCATGAAAAATGAATAGTTCTTATGCAATGTAGTTAAAGAGTAGGCTGGAGAGAAGTCTTCAAAAATTGGCCTAAAGCCATGATGTTGAACCAAGAGTGCAAAGGTAGCCTTTTCTTTCCCTTCAGGCAACTCGTAGTCAGCCCGATACCCTTCAGGAGGATACCAAATAATGCGACTCTGAAACCGAAATCGCAACCAATGAGGTCCTTCTCTCAAAATAAGATTGTTGTAGGTGATCATTCAGGCCATAGCAGCTTTAAAATTCCTATAATTAAATGGTTCCCTTTCTTTCACACTATTAGTGTAGATCGTCCATCTAAGCTTAGATGCAGTCAAGGATCTTTCTTGAATGGAGAGGAAATATGATATTCCTTTCTGTACAATCTCCCTATGTATGGGCCCTAAAGTTTTAATCACCTCCTCTCGTCTCATCAGCTTTTTATGGCTGGCAAACATTTGTAAAGGGTGTTTAGGTTCACTGCTCACCCAAAGATCCAATCCATGTTCCTGTTTTTGGAATGCATTATAAGCTTTAAACCATTTGAGTTGGTTAACTACAAAAGAGATAAAATCTTGGAATTGAAAGTCTCCAACAAAAGGATTAGGGTTCTTTTCCACCTCGTTTTCTAATATGAAATTATGTAGATATAACTCACAAAGAAGCCTCTAGACCTTTGCACCATGTTCCTTGCAGCAATTTATAAAATCTTCAATTATCCCCAATTCAATTGGTTTACCAACTCTTATGGATTTGATTTTTAATAACAGGTACCATTCTAATAAGAACAAGGAATAATTGGTGGTGGGAGAGTTACATGTCAGGACATCTGAATACAGTGAGAAAATGGTGTTTTTTTACTCATGACTCTGTCTAGCTTGAGTTTCACCTTCTCTAGCTTTTCTTCCCCCCTTCTACACCTATCAAAGGTCTCATTCTCCATTATAGTTAGTTTCCTAATTTGTTTCTGTAGCTCTTGATATCTCTGCAGGGGAACAGTCTCTTGTTCATATCATTCTAAAGTGAGCGGGGCTTATGTTAATTCGTCTTGAAGATTTAGTAAAATAGGGTCATGGTGCATCAGGATGTCTTTGGCTTGTATGTCCATCTGAGTGCCTATGCTACAAGAGGGGATATCCTCTATCTGAGTTGCTATGCTACAAGAGGCGATATCCTCTATCTGCGCTTATTTATTGTGGGAGGTCCAATCCTCCATTTGAGAAGCTACATCTACTAAATATGCATACAATCCCACTTGAGTGGTGATTGTTTGAGTAGGTATGAGCTCAGTTTGAGTCCCTGTAGCCCTACCTTCACCTAATTCAGTTTGCACGGCCACATTGGCTACCTTATGGGTATTGTTCAGAGTTTTTTCCGATTATAATTTCCTTTATTTTTCGTCGGAGCCTCTTGATCGTCTTACAAAGCTTCTGGTGTTCTTTTCTTAGCTTCCTCAATTTCATTCTGGCTCCATGCCTATTTTGAGGAATAACTGATTTTCTAATGGTCTCGTTAATAGCCTCTATCTCTAAAGATCCTGGTTGTTCACCCTGGCTTTGCTCCAATAAGTCTATGTCTCCAGATTGATTATCGAACTCCCGAATAACCTCTACGTCTGCTTCCTCTTCTTGACCTGTGACCTCTGTGTCTAGACCTTCTTGCTGTTGATCATGATTGTTTTCCAATGGGAGCATGTCACCAGATTGGTTCTTTGATTCCTAAATAGCCTCTGTATATTCTTCCTCTTCTTAGTTTATATCTTTTGGGGAAGGAAAAATTCTGCTATGGCCAGAATTCCCTGGAGATTGGGCTTCTCCTATGTTAGGATTAAGCGGTTCTTCAGGCTACATGTAGACGTTCATATTGGCTAGGACCTGGGCCATCCCTACCTTGAAATCCTGCAAACGATCATCTTGAGAACTCATATGTGGTGTTGGAGGAGGCCCTACTTCATTTTCTCTTTCATCGTCAGAATGCCTTGCTCCTTCTTGCACTGAGTCAGGTCTATCTCCTCCCTCAGGTTCTGATTCAGGATTATCTTTCCCCTCTCACTCTGGTTGCAAGTCCCGTACATTTACCGGGCTATATGATTATGTTGGTTGACTAATGCTATCTTGAGGATTTTCAGACGTTCCCTGGTCTGAATTCAACCTTGTAGATCATCTACATTTGTGAGGTTTTCTTCTTGAAGGGGCAGTCCTGTTTCTTTTTGGAATAGGGTTAGGTGTTGGCAGGTTTTCACCTCTTTCGAGGGCCAATATGAGATCATCCCATGTTTATTGTTGTTGGGAAAGGTTGGGACTAACTATTAACCTGATCAGACAATGGTGGCTAACTACTTTCTCTAGGTGTTGAGCCCATCTTAGCCTCTCCGCTTTGTCATGAAATAATGAATTCAATAGTGCAGGCAAATTAATAGAGCATTTTTGTTTTAATACTACTAAAAGGTTGAGTTGTCACAACCTTACCACATCTCGACGCCCATCGCAAGTAATATACTTCTAGACAATTCGTGCCAATTCTCCCCATGGCTCTCCGAGAGAAGACGGCTGAATGCCTTTGCCCTTCTTGATTAGCTCTTGTCCTTCGTCCCTAAAAATCTCCATAGTGTCGTGCAACTTTAGTCGCTTTTCAGCCCATACTGGTCCTTCTGCCGGAAGCCCAGACACCTTTGCTATCACAACATCTGATATGGTGATTTGTCTACCTCTCACCAAGGATTTTCCATTCTATTGATGTTGTAGAAATTCAATGGTGATTTCCTTATTGGGGTTTGAAATCTTGTAAAATATGTTGTCCATCCTGTGTGAGCTAGAATTTCCCTGGCTCCATCGAAGACAACCAATATTAAAGGTTCTCAATGCACTGTTTCACCTCCCATGATGCCTGAGTTCTTCATACTCCTACAAACGATTAGTGTAGTGGAGAAAACATAGCAACGAGTAGCAGCCAAGAGATGGAACAGTGAGAAGTTGTAACAACATTGTCAGGTGATGTTTTATGAAAATAAATATTGTTAAATCGAGGACTGTTATAATGCCACATGCTCTGTGATTATGGGATGTCATATTATCCTAAAAAATCCAATAAAATGATGACAGTGCATGCATGAGTATACTGGAGGTCCCTGCCCCCTCTCGAAATTAAAGGTTGCTTATGATTGAATGGACGGAAAGATGACGTTCTAGCAGCGAAGTATAGGGGTGATGGATTGGGTAGTAAAGGTGGCAGAGTAAGTATATTAATGAAAGGATTGTAGAAGGATATTGGAGTAATGAAAATGAGGCATGTAACGAGAATTATTAATAAGTGATAAGATGTTGTGAGGTGATGCGATAAGTAAAAATGACAGCATACGTAAGAGATGATATCTTGCCACCGTTATTCCACTTGAAAATTATGTGATTGATTTAGAAAAGATTAACTCATGCATAAAGGTTCAAGGTAGGATAAGTTAGGGAAATAATCTCTCTGTAGAAAAAATAGAAAAATAAGAAGAGGGAATTGTAATAATTATTGATGTAGGAAATAAAATGTCAATACCATAAGCAGATCTTCTGCTACCTGTAGGCATCCATAGCCTCGACAAAGTTGCTTTCTAACACTTAGGAGCCAGGATCCTCTATGTATAGTTGGGGAAGTGCATTATGATGTCCACAGTAGAGATCAATGTGTTGGCATGGTAACCAGATGAACACATTGCCATTAACTGGGAAGTAGCAAAAGTGGTCAGGCCAGCTCATGATGATACCCCCTATCCTCCATCTGTAGATCAAAAAAATAAAAATGTTAGTGAATTTTATTATTATTATTATTATTATTATTATTATTATTATTATATATTACACTCCCCATTTATATATAGAGGGTGGCTCAGTACTCCTTAAGAGTAGGGATGGCAGAAGAAGTTTGAACATATCAATAGAAAAAAAGTTTACCCATAATCTTATTGATAATAAGTAGAGAGAATTATAATAGAGGGAGTAGAACCAGCATGGTGAAGATAATCAATCAGTATCATTTATAGCAGAAATGAGGACAGTAAAATGATGTAGATAATTGTGTCCTTTCTTTTTCGATCATCACAAAGCAGTCTTGTCAAAGATAATAATGTTAAGGATATTTGTCTGCTTCAATAGACTCCATTTTTTTTGTCCTCATATATGTATTGTACATTATGCCATAAAGAGGATTAAAGAAAATGAGCTGGGATGGGCTAGGAATGATCATGCAGCGGGAAGAAAGGGTTGTTCTTGAAAATACTCCCAAAGTGTTGTTCCCTTGAGGAAACAACAAAAGCACTCGAAATAGTGTTGTTTGCTTTAGGGAACAACAACTATTCCCTGGAGGGAACAACAAAAAAAAACACTCGGAAAAAGTGTTGTTCCCTTTAGGGAAAAACAAAAAAAACACTTGGAAAAAGTTTTGTTCCCTTTAGGGAATAACAGTTGTTCCCTGGAGGGAACAACAAAAAAAATACTTAGAAAAAACGTGTTGTTCCCTGGAGGGAATAGTAGCTATTCCTTGTAGGGAATAGCAAAGGAAAACATACAAAAAAAAAGTGTTGTTCCCTTTAGGGAACAACAAAAAATACTCGCAGAAAGTGTTGTTCCTTACAGGGAATAGTAGTTGTTCCCTGTAGGGAACAACAAAAGAAAACAGGGAGAGAAAAAAACACAAACAAGCAATCATCCCTAATGCTCTAAACAACAGAAGGGAAATCTTACAGAAGAAATAAAAACAATAGAAAAATCAGAAAAAAATAATTGTATTTACAAGTCTCAAAAATAACTTTTTACAGAATTGGTGCTGCCGAAGAGTTGCCTTCTGGAGCAAGAATTTGTATCATAGAATCTTTGTGTATCTATTGGCAAAAGGATTCCCTTGTAAGTGGTTTGTGGTAGAGGCATACCTGATGCCCATTTGCTTTAAAGGAATTGCCAAACCCATCAATGGTGGCTAATGTAAGGGTGCCATTATCGTGCACTAATTTTATCTAGTAGGGACCTAACCATCTAGTCTAGAGTTTTTCCGGGAAGTCTTGGAACCTGGAATTGTACAGAAGCGCCTAGTGGCCTTCATTGAATGTCTTTTTCTTGATGAGGGCATCATGCCATATTTCTCTTTGTTGTTGAATAAGTGCAGTATGTTGAAGAGCCAATAGCCGGATTTCATCTAATTCATTTATTTGTTGTAATCTATTGATTTGTGCTTCATTCAAATCCAACCCCACTTCTTGGGCTATCCTTGATGTCTGTATTTCAAATTCTATGGGGAGGATAGGTTCCTTACGAAAGACTAGTTGATATGGGGAGTATCCTGTTGTATTCCTCCAAGTCGTGTGATATGCCCATAGGACTTCCGACAATCGTGTAATCTAGTCACGTTTGTGCGAGGCGACTGTCTTTGTTAGAATGGCCTCAATTACCTTGTTGGTACTCTCTACCTGGTCATTTACCTGTGGGTGGTATGGAGAGGTGATTCTGTGAAAAATGTGATGTTTTTTTAGTGTAGCAACAATCTTATGGCCTACAAATTATGGCCCTCCATCTGTAATTATTTCTCTGGGTAAACCATACCGCACGAAAATTTCAAAGAGAAAATTGATTACTATTTCCTCTGTTTCTCTTGGTAATGCTACTACCTCCACCCATTTATTCATGTATTCCATTGTAACTAGTATATATGATTTTTTATTAGATGATGGATTTATTGGGCCGACAAAATCTAACGCCCAACGTTCAAAGGGTTTGATGACTAGCTGTGGGTGTAGGGGAATCTCATCAGACTGGCTAGGGTGGCCCATTCTTTGGCAGCTACCACATGCCTAGACAAATTTCTTGGCATCCTTTAAAATTATGGGCTAATAATAGCCCATCTGTAAGAATTTATGTCCAGTCCTGCGGTCTGCAAAGTGTCCACCGCAAGGTCCATCATGGCAGGCTTTTAGGATATCATAAATTTCTTCTTCGTTGATACACCTGCGGATATGCATATCAGCTCCTGTGTGAAAGAGGTATCCTCATATTTAGGAGAACCGAGTGTTGCGTTGCACTATCAATTTCCTCTCTCTGGGTGTCAGGTGTTTGGGTAGTTTTCTCACTGGTAAGTAATTCACCACATCTACGTACCACAGTGTTTTCACAGTCACAGCGAACAGGTGCTCATCAGGGAACTGGTCTTCTACCGCCACTATTTTGTCTGTTCTTGGCACTCGGGAGAGGAAATCTGCCACCATATTTTCCTTTTCTTATCAATCCTTGATTTTTATGTCAAATTCTTGCAAAAGGATTAACCATCGTGTCACTCTTCCATTTGCAATAGGTTTATTAGCTAAATATTTGATAGCAGAGTGATCAATATAAATGACCATAGGGTATCCTGTTATATAGTGTTTGAATTTATTAATAACGTAGATTACAGCTAGAAAATCCTTCTCTGTCACTATGTAATTCAACTCAACAAGAGTTAAATTTTTGTTGATGTAGTATATCGCATAGGGTTTCTTGTCTTCTTCTTGGCCAAGAACTACTCCAATGGTTGTATCTGATGCGTCTGATGAAATATGGAATGGTATATCCCAGTTCGAGGCTCGTAATACTGGTGTTGTTGATATTAGCTGTTTTAATTCTGCAAAGGCAATGTCACATTTGTCAGTCCATATAAAATCAATATTTCCTGCCAAGGCATATAATGGTGCAACAATCTGTGAATTTTTTTTATAAATATTCGATAATATCTAGCAAATCCCAGAAAACTGTGCACCTCTGTTTGAGTGTAGGGGATAGCTAGTAAGAGGATTACCTATATTTTTGTTAGATCTACCTAAATTCAAACTGCTGAGATGTAATGGCCCAGGATTAGACCTTCTGTCATCATCATATGGCATTTCTCGTGGCTCAAACAGAGCCTAGTAGCAATGCGTCTTTCCAGGACTTTCTCCAATGTCTGTAATGCCTACTCGAAGGAATCTCCATAGGGTGTGAAATCATCCATGTATACCTCTAATCCTTCATTTAGCAAGTTTGCAAAAATACTGAGTATAGCTCTTTGGAATGTAGCAAGTGTGTTGCACAGTCCAAAAGGTAATACCCTGTAAGCAAATGTCCCATAGGGGCAGGTGAAAATAGTCTTATCTTGGCCTTCGGAGGCAATTTGGATTTGGTTGTAGCCGCTGAAGCCATCCAAGAAATAGAAGAATTTTTTACCTGCCAATGTGTCTAGAACCTGGTCGATAAAAGGAAGGGGAAAATGGTCTTTTTGCGTTTCTTTGTTAAGCTCTCTATAATCGATGCATATACGCCATTTCCCATTCTTTTTAGGAACCACAACTAATGGAGAAACCCATTTACTCTCAAGTATAGGATAGATAAAATTCACATATAACAATTTCTGTAGTTTGTCTTTAACAATATCCTTTAGGTGAGGATTTAATCTACGCTAAGGTTGTCATACGGGTCTTGTGTCTTTCTCAGTGTAAATGTGGTGCATACATAGTTGAGGGTCAATCCCTTTCATATTTGGGTAATCCCAGGAGAAAGCATTTTTATATTTTCTAAGGATTTGAATAAGCTTCTTCTGCTAGTCATTACTCAAGTTTTTGTTAATGTTAAGGATTTTCCCTAGCTCAATTTCAATAGGTTTGCTATTATAGACATTTGTTGTTGGTATTGTTTGGTCATTGATATCTTTTAAAGGATCTTGTTCAATTTCATTATCAAGGACTGCTTCAGTCATGTGACATTTTAGATTCGATACTGTAGCAGGGTGGTTAATGCAAGTGTTAGTAATATCATCTTCTGTTTGGTTTTTAAATTCAAGAGCATCTGCTACAGTTAATGGTGATTGAATATTTTCTGTTAAATATGTTACAGGTTGCTTCCTAGTTTTTATTATGGTTAGGCTTGGCTGAGATGGAGGGTATAAAGCTAGATTCTTCACATCATTCCCTCTAGTTATAGTCATACTGTCTATTCGGCAGCTTATATAAGCATCTGCAGTCGCTAGCCAAGGTCTTCCTAATATTAAAGGATGTCCATCTAGCTGGTTTCTAGGATTAATAATCAAAAAATCTGTTGTGTATTCCCAAGAGTCTACAGACACCATCACATCCTGTAATGTCCCTTCTGGTTAAATAATTGACTGGTCAGCAAGTTCCAGCAAGGTCGTAGTTGGATCTAAGACTGTGATGCCAAGGCTCTCACAGGTTGTTGTTGTGATAATATTAATGGCTACCCTTAAATTGACTAACGCATTGGGAAAGGAGCATCCATTTATTTGTACTGTGACAATAGGGTTTCCTGGATCTTCATATTTCATTGGTTTCTCTTTGCCTAATAATAGATCAGACAAAGTTCTGACTACATGGACAGTTGGTGTTACCTTTATTTTCCTCGTAAACTTTTTGGCACACAATTCCTTAATGGTTTTTACATAGATTGGAATGTCTTGAATAACCTAGAGGAGGGGTATTTTTATGCAAAGATTTTTTAGTTCTCCAAAGAGATCGAAGTCAGGATATTCAACTGGGCGAGTTATAATCAATATTTTTGGGAATGGCAGAGAAGATGTAATGATTTGTTCGTGACTTTTCTGCTTGATTGTATTTTCCATTTGAGGTGTTTGTTCTACAGTTAATGGCTTATTTGGGTATGGTTCTTCAAGTTGTAGATTTTTATCATCCTCTAGTGTAATTATTCGTCTAGACCTCAATTTGAGTTCATTACATTCTCTCAACGCAATTTATGGATCCATACCTTCAATGATTTGTACCAACTGGACTAGTCTGTTGTTAGGATTTGGGTTGGGCTGGGTTGGGTGTTGCGATCATAGATTGGATTGAGGATTCTGCTACAACGTATAAGGTGCTGGTAGCATGGGTTGAGGTAGGGAAATTGTCCCTAATGGATGGTTCATGGGTCTTTGCCAGCTTGATTGTTAGTTTTGGTTTTGTGAAGTGGAGGGGAACCATTGAGATGGATATGGGTTGTACTGCCAGAATGATGGAAGGTAAGAGGGATTTTTCCAACTATTGTTTGGGTTTAACTAATTGGACCAAGGTGGCATGGAGAATTCTTGTGGTGGCCAATTAGGAAAAGGTGGTTGGTTCTGCCATGTAGCTCCTATATATTGCTTATTGTGAAGGCTGAAAGAATGAAGATGGGCCGGTAGGCATACCTATTTTCCATGCTTGCCATTGGCAATGCTGGGTTAACAAGTATACTGGTTCTGCTTCTTCCTCTGCCTCCTTGAAGACCTCTTTTAACCCTGGGAGCGATGGGAAATTTTATGTGACATGTTCCTTAGTGCATATGGCATAGGTTTGTACCATATCCAATGGGCATTCTTTATGACTATGTTTCTTTTTGCATCGAGGGAAAAAAATAACCAAGTTCTGCTCTACTTCGACCTGCTTCTACTTGGCTTGCATGATGTCCAAATGTGTTTTCAAGGTTCCCAGGATATCCATTTTGAAATCTTCCTGTAGGTTGCCAATTTTAGCACGAGTAATGCTTCCTCCAGAGACTTTGTTGTCCCTGGTGATCACATCACGTTCAACTGGTTTCAGTATTGTACTGCCCCTCGAGAACCTGATGCACAAATCAATAATATTAGCATAGTATTCTTGATAAATATCACCTTTACCCATGATATTTAGTGTCTCTATCAATTGGTCTTTCATCCCTTTAATCATCGTGGTTTTTAGAACATTATCAGGCAGATTTGCATAAGGAGACCTTTGGAGGTTATATTGGAAACACTCCACATATTCTTCCAAAGTTTTGCTAGGATTTGTTACCATTTGGAGTATCTCATCTTTTAGTTCTCTAGATCTGCAATAATCTTGATATTTTTAAGGAAGGCAGTTTTCATTTGGTCCCAACCATTGATGGTGCCTCCACCTATTCCCATAAACCAATGCAAGGCTGCTCCATTTAAAGTGGAGGGAAACAAATTCAGTTTTTGGGAGTCGGTGGTGTAATCATAACCCCTACATAGGACATCGAATTCAAACAAGAATGCATCCGGATCTTCTGAATTGAGTCCATGATAGTTGGGAATGTTTTTAAATGGGATAGCTTTCATGGGGGCATTGATAACTGTTTCAACAATAGGATACTGTAGTGTAGAGGTCTGGGGTGGTTGTGGATTATTGGCCATTTGGTCAAATATATGCCAGTATCCTTATGGGATCTCCGGAGCTGGAGAGTTGTTCGTAGGATGTCCAGAAGAGGCGAGAATGATTCTAACAAAACTCCCTTGATTTTGGACACTGGGTATCCTCTGCTCAATTACTACCTCAGGAGATCTTGGTTCTACTGATTTAACCTCAGATTTACCTGTTTATCCTTCTTCTTCACGAAGGTTGCAAGAATTCCCTTCTTGTGAGGGAATTGATCGTGAATTTTCAATATCTTGAAAACTCTATTCAGTCCCTTCAGTTTTACTTTGAACCTCAGTGTAGGCTACATATGGTGATCCTATGGCCTGAAGGGAGACAGTAGGGTGTCTAGAAACAATGGTTCGGGGTCCTATTGATGGCTGAGACTCAACTTTCCTTATGATTTCGTCGATAAAAGTTGATTGTCCAAGGGTCACTAGTCCCTTAGATTTTCCAGGTTTGGGATGTGGGATTATATCATTTTCTGGTCTTTTCTTCTTATTCATTCATGCAAAAATTCAAACGTTTATTTCTACCTTAAATTCCTAGCAATTTTGTTGGAAAGCAAGTAGGGGAGTAGGCATTTTACTTGTTCCTTACGTAGGTTCTTACCTCCCATTTTTAATACCCACTTCTCCCTCAGCAAACAAACATCAAACACCTACTTCACTTCTATGCAATTATGTTGAAAATCGGGTGGAGGAGAAAGCAATTTACTTGCTCGTTACGTAGGTTCTTACCTCCCATTTTCAATACCCAATTCTTTCCCAGTAGCAATTATCAAATATACATCACTCTTTGTAAAATGGCAACACTCTCCCCAGCAACGGCGCCAAATGTTGGATGCTAAAAGGTATCTATTACAACTCCTAATTTCCTCACATTAGTTATCAATCTGGGCAAGTTATTTTATTCCAAGAGTGCACACAATATGTGCAAGATATAAATCCAGAGAGTAATTCTTTTTAAAATGAAATATAAACCTTTGATACAAGAGTAAACAGATGCATTTATAAAACTCAAACTGCAACTGTTAACGAAAATATTACATCTAAGCATCAAGAGTTAATCCTCAATTGAAATAGTAATCAAATCTCAAACAAGCAATTCAATTGACACTAGCATCAACCGAGTGTAGTAGCAGTAACATATCTCTTCTAGCTGATTCTATCTAAATCGCACTCAATCTCAATTAAGAAATTCAAATTGAAATGATGTCAACCGAGAGTTCAGTAGCATTAACCAATCTCTATCAACTGATTTTATAATAACCACACTCTTATTGTAATCAACAAAATTCAATGCCTTAACTGATAATCAATTAATCTACAGTAAGCATAAATAGAATCAAATGAAAAAGTTATGAAGTACATAAGGTCAGAATAAAGGAAAGTAAACTAACTACAATACAGGAAATCGGAAACTAGCAAACAAGATAAACTAGCAGAGAATGGAAAAACATCAAACCAATTAAACTTGTGTGAACTAGAAAGATATAAAACAAAGGATAACAGTTTGATCCACCAGAGGCTTGGCCCTTAGACACCAGCGAATACTTGTGAGCTACTTTTGAGAATACAAATGAATAGCAACGTAAATTATGTATTAACCATTGAACTCAATCCTCATTACAATACGGTCGTGTTCCTCAAAAGCACGTGTCTGTAAATTAAGATTACAATTTGAAATAAACAGTAATCGATCCCCTTTCCTCGTACAGTTTTCACTTTCATAGTCAAAAAGATAAAAGATAAATGTGATCCCTTAGGATCGAGAGATCCTGAGGGATTCACAACTGAATGCTATCTTCTGACATTCTTCTTATTTAGTGTTGATCCTCCTGATTCGTCCTCCGCCCTAACCGCAAGTGACGCACCTCATTCCTCCTTTGTTGGTTTATGTTGTTCCATCTCTAGGGAATAGCAACTACTCGTTTCATCATTTTTCTGCATGAAAAGGAATAAGATTTAGTTACAATGTCTAAATCTTAATCGAGAATACTTCATTCATTTCTTATCATAATCCATCAATATGTTAGCGTATCAAGGTATGAAAGAGATAAGAAAAGAGGAAAAAAGTAATGTAATTGAGAGTAAATACATACCCATTTCATAACTCAACAGTTGGGTCATCAAATTTCCTTGCGTGGAAGAAGAGGATAGATATTATCATCATGTTGGGTGTGTGTTATATTATTTCCATGATTACCCCACACACGAGGGGACGGTAGGCCCCCATGTACTTTGCACCGAGCACCGCAGGGGGGATGGTTTCCCCCCTGTCGAGGGTTATCCAAGGGGGCGGTAGCCCCCCTATCTGGGGTCATGGGCAGTGCCCCAGGAAATTTTTTTTGGACCCTATATTAGGTGGGCAGACCTACCTATGGTTTTGTGCATGGACTTCACACATGGTTTTGGGCATGATGGTTTTCTTCCCATGGTATTTTGTAGATCCGGTCAAGGGAACTACGGTTATATTCTATTCCAGGGTTATTGGATTGGGATTTATGGATGCTTCAACATGTATATATATGTATTGTAACATTGAAAGGAATATAATGAAAAATCAATCTGGTAGTCCTGATTTTGGGATCCAGGGGAAATCTCTATGTATATCTATTTTATGTTTTATGCTCTCGCCATTGTTTATTTTCTATTTTTAAGAATCCATTTGCAGGTAATTTTTGTACGGGGTTAAAACCTACATTTGGTATCAGAGTTGTTTTGGCTTCAAGGGGACACCTTTATTGTTGAGGGGTTTTGCTCGAGCCTATGGTAGACCCTGTTCAGTAGGAGATCTGCAGGTTCAATTCTTGTCGTGAAAGAAGATGGCAAGAAGTGGAAGATAGAGATTGAGAAATTTAATTGTTAGAGTTTTGAGTTGTGGAAAATCAATATGGAGGATCTGTTGGTGGATAAAGATCAGTGGATTGTGGTAGATCCAGGTACTAAACCAACAACAATGTCAGCTGAAGACTGGGCAAAGTTGGATCGAAGGCAAAGAGCACAATATGGTTGTGTGTCTTAGATTCAATATTGTTGAATGTATCAGGGGAAGCTTCGACGAAGGCTTTGTGGAACAAGTTAGGGACTTTCTACCAATCTAAGTCTCTAGTTAATAAATTGTTTCTATGAAAACATCCATATAACCTGAGGATGAAGGATGGAGACTCGGTGACAGAGAATATGAATACCTTTAATACTATGGTAGGCTAGTTGTTATCTGCTAATATTAAAATTTTAGATGAAGATAAGTGCATTAGTTTGTTGTGTTCTCTACCATATTCATGGGATAGTCTAGTTGTTACAACAGGTAGCAATGCAATTTCCTTGTAATTTGATGAAATAGTCTCATCCTTGCTGTTAGAAGAGATGATATGGAAAAATATGGAGGGCCAGAATGGCGATGCCTTTTCTGTACGAGGACAGTCCCAGAAAAGAAAAAAGAAAAAAAGGATTTCATGATGCTACTTCTACAGAGGTGAAAACCACCTCAGATGAATGTGGGGATGTGTACTTGGATTCTTCTTCAATTACACGTGTAGATCATGAGGCATGGTTGATTCACTCAGGTGCATCCTTTCACTTCACTCCCCATAGAGAGTGGTTTTGCAATTATGAGAAATAAGATGGTGGTGATATCTTCTTAGGGGATGACAGGAAGGCTATAATCATTGGTCGCGGAAAAGTAAAATTGAAGTGTCAAGGTGGAAGGATTAGAAAACTTCCAAGTGTTCTACATATTCTTGCATTGGCCATAAATTTAATTTTTGTAAGCAAGTTGGATGATGCATGAGTAAAAAAAGTGTTCAAGAAAGATACCTGCAAGATGGTTCGCGGAGCACTGGTATTGATGCGGGAGTTTGGATTGCAACTCTGTACAAGCTTTAGGATAACACTGTTATTGATGGGTGAAACAGTTCTATGGTTCCTAAAAGTGGAGCAGAAAATCTAGTGGTGTCTTAAGAAAAGACCATGTTATGGCATCAAAGGTTTGGACATATTGGAGAGAAGGGCCTTCGAATACTTCATGGTAATGGTATGGTAGAAGGTATGTCTAATTTCTCTCTGGATTTTGATTTCTATGAAAAAAATTTATATGGGAAGCAGAATCATGTGAGTTTCCCCTCTGGTGCTAAGAGGGCGAAACATATATTAGAGCTTGTGCACAGTGATTTGTTTGGACCTGTGATGGTTTAATCATTGGTAAGTCTGTGTACTATGTATCATTTATAGATGACTTCTCAAGGAATACATGGATATATTTCCTCAGGAAGAAATCTGAAATCTTTAACAAGTTTAAAGAATTTAAGGCTCTGGTGGAGAACCAGATAGAGAAGAAGGTAAAGGTGCTGAGGACAGATAACGAAGGAGATTTTTGCAAGAAATAATTTGAAGAGTTCTATAAGAAGTGTGGTATAGAGTGGCAAAAGAATACTCCATACACACCTCAGCAAAATGGAGTTTTAGAAAAAATGAATAGGACATTGATGGAAAAGGAAAGAAGCATGCTAAGTGGTGTTGGGTTAGGACAAAGATTCTGGGCAGAGGTGGTGGAGACTGCATGTTACCTGGTCAACATATCACCTTCATCAGTGTTGGAGGATAAGACTCCACAAGATGTATGGACTGGTAAGAAACCTTTTCTTTCACATCTAAGGGTATTTGGATGTGATGCATATGTACATGTTCCAAAGGAGAAAAGAACAAAGTTGGATAGTAAACATGAAAGGTGCATATTTATTGGGTATAAGTATGGTTTAAAAGGTTATAATCTTTGGAACCTAGAAACAAGGAAGATTGTGTACAGCCAAGATGTGGTGTTCAGAGAGGTGAAAGATGTTATTAAACATGAAGTCCTACCAAATGAACCTGAGAAGATAGAGTTTGAGCTAAATGAGGAAGAATCAAACTCTACAGCAAAAGAGGAATCAGAAGATGAAGAGCCACAAACTCCAGTTGTGAGAAAGGTATAGTCCATCTGCTTTATGTTCAAATTTTTATTTATATATTACTGATGATTACCCCATAACTGTTAGGGAGGCAGTAGATTTAGAGGATGGAAAACTCTAGAAAGAGGCCATGGTTGATGAAATGGCATATTTGCACAAACATGAGGCTTGGGATTTGGTAGAATTGCCGACTGGAAGGAAACCCATTGGTAGAAAATGGTTGTTTAAGAAGAAGATGAATGCAAAAGGCAAGTTGGAGAAATACAAAGCTCGGTTGGTAGAAAAAGGTTATTCCCAGGTGCCGGTAATTTATTTTGGTGATATTTTTTCTCCTATTACTAAGGTATCTGTTGGAAATAATACTGAGAGGGGGGGTGAATCAGTATTATCAAATTCTTTTCAATATGTCTTCCTTTAATTTAATCTTCATATATTGATCACTAATTGTATGTCAGTACCATATAATAATGAGCATGAACAAGAAAAACAGATAGTCACACCAAAGAACACCAGATATAAGGTGGAAACCCAATGTGGGTGAAAACCACTTGCTGCAATATGTCTCTATATTCTTTCAATTTGAAACTTCTTTTACAATGATTTTGTATTGGTGCAATCCTTTACCAATACGTAGGCTGCAACCTACAGAGAGCTACAACTCTCTCTCGTTTTCCAGTCTCTCCTGGAAAGGAGCTACAACCCCCTTAGCTCTTTTACTTCTTTAAGGACCACGTTTCATGAATTTTCAAACTGGATCCAAGAAGATCAAAGAATCATCAAGTATATGCAAATCACCCAATCTCCTTATACAATCAACCAATGAATCACCCAACTCTTCAGAATGTTGTAAACAGAAAAGTAATACCAGAAATCTAAACCCAAAACTCTGCAGCAATAGATAAAAGACAGTCAACAAATGTTTCAAGATAAGTCTGTAACTTCACCAAGAGGGGCCTGCGAACATCCACAGCTCTTTTGAGTCTAAACTGCGTAGATCCGCACTGGTCGTTCTTCTACTCTGCGTACTTCCTCTCAGATCCGCACCTTCACTGTCTGACAGACAGCGTACCTCCGCACTGTGCCTTCTTCTACACTGCGTACCTCGCACTGCACCTTTTTCTGAGCTGTGTGCACCCCGCACTGCGCTTTCTCCTGTGTTGTGTACCTCACACTGCGCCTTTTTCTGCGCTGCGTACCCCCGCACTGCGCCTTCTTCTGGGCTGCGTACCCCCACACTCACGCCGTCGATCACCTGTGAACTTCTGATTAGGGCCTATTTAACAGTCCTCCAATGTGCCACAGTCAGTCAGATCCACAGATCTGTTCATGCACCCGAGAGATCACGACTTATCAATAGATTCGCCTTAAGTTTTCTCCTTGATTTAGATCTAGCTTTTAAAACCAATCACCCAAATTTTCAGATCTTAAGATATTCAAATTTCACAAGTATCTATCCAAGTGATCTCCTTTCCTTTTTATAGGCACGCCTTTCACAATACCATGGTCCAAAACCATAATAACACAATACCATGAACCCAATACTTGGGATCAATACATTTGGATGCAATACCACGGACCAAAACCATAGGATCAAAAACTGACGGACTAATACCATTAACCATTCATGAAGATTCCCACGTGCACGCGCTTTCATGCATTGGAGAGAGTGAAACTGAGGTCCGCACCTTCTGATCGTAGAACCTGCGTGTATGTCCGCACTCCTTGGTCGGTGTTCCTACGGGTCCGTAGCTTCTTCTAGGAATACCTTCGGGTATCTTATTTTCAATGATTTTGAGTGCCTGAACTGAGATCTGCCACTAGAGTGAGTTGCCATCAAGTACAACACCTATATCATAGAGCCAAACTAGAATCGTAATACCAACAATCTCCCCCTTTGGACTTGATGGCAACCTCAAGATCCTCATGTCATTCTCCCCCTTTGACATCAAGGGCAAAGGGTTATGCTCCCCTTGAGAACATGCTTAGGCCTTTGCTTTGCTGATCATGCTCCCCCTGATAAACTAGATCTGCAAAAGGAAAGAAATATCTGCACGAAGAACCACAATCCACCAAACACCATAAGTGACCGTGAAAGAGATAGAGACATATTAGCAGCAATATGCAGATCAGCATCCACGTTCTCCTTCTGTACATTCTTCTTCAAGATCTTCTACCATAATGCCGACAATGCATTATATTCTCCCCCTCAACCTTGTGCCATTTGATCTTCGACCAATCCGCAACCCAGCAAATGTACGCGTATACCCCATATGAAACTTGCGTACAACCAACAATCTCTTAAACATATGAGGTTCAACAACAAGATGATGCATCAACAATCCCCAGCTTTTGCCTGAGGTATTCAAAGGTCTCCCTAGGCAATGGTTTGGTGAGTATATCAGCAACTTGTTCCTTAGAAGGAACATACTCCAACTTTACCTTTTGTTCAAGCACTTGTTCCCTGAGAAAGTGATACTTGATTGGTATGTGCTTGGTCTTTGAATGCAGGACTGGATTCTTCGAAATGTTGATTGCACTTGTATTAATACATAAGATGGAGATAGGTGGTGTACAAGTGATTTGAAAATCCTGCAAGGTCTGCATCATCCAAAGGAGTTAAGTGCAGCAAGATGCAGCAGCCACATATTCCGCTTCAGCTGTAGATAAAGCAATCGAACTCTGTTTCTTGCTGAACCAAGATACTAATCTGGAACCCCCCATAAAGAACGCACCCCCACTTGTGCTCTTCCTGTCATCCATGCTTCCGACCCAATCTGCATCTGTATAAGCATGAAGTGTGAGATCTGTATCTCTAGGATACCATAAGCCATAATTTTGTGTCCCTTGAAGATATTTGAAAATTCTCTTTACTGCCTGAAAATGAGTCTCCTTTGGATTTGCCTGAAATCTACCAACTATTCCTACTGCATGCATGATGTCCGGTCGGGTACCTGTCAAATAAAGTAGACTTCCGATCATAGATCTATAGGTTGGTTGATGTACTGCTGCCGATTCATCATTTGCACTGAGGCTACATCCTGTGACCATGGGTGTACATACTGGTTTTGCATCTTCCATGCCATATTTCTTCAAGATCTGTTTGAGATACTTGGTTTGAGATAAAAAGATTCCTCCTTCTTTTGTTGGATTTGCAAACCAAGGAAATATGTCAGTTCTCCCAGCAAGGACATTTCAAATTCTTTCTGCATGACCAAGGCAAAGCTTTGACTCATGTCTTCTTCATTGCTGCCAAAAATAATGTCATCTACATACACAACAAGTATTAGCAATTTGTCATTTTAAATTTTTATATAAAGATTGCTATTTGTGGATCCTTTTGAAAAACCTTGTTGATGAAGATATTTGTCCAAACGATAGTACCAAGCCCTTGGAGCTTGTTTGAGCCCGTAGAGAGCATTTTTCAATCTGCATACAAGGTTTGGATCATTTCCAAAAATGAACCCATCTGGTTGTTTAATATATACTTCTTCTTCCAAGTCTCCATTAAGAAAGGCTGATTTCACGTCCATTTGAAATACTTTGAAGTTTTGAAAACTTGAGAGAGAAAGGAACATATGGCCTCAAGCCTTGCAACAGGAGCAAAGGTTTCTTCAAAGTCTATTCCTTCTTGCTGCGCATACCCTTTACAAACAAGTCTGGCCTTGTTTCTAATTACTTCTCCATTTTCATTCAATTTATTTTGAAGACCCATTTTGTTCCGATAACATTCTTATCCTTTGGTCTAGGAACCAGTTCCCAAGTGTTGTTCCTTTCGATTTGCTCAAGTTCTTCATCCATTGCTTTTATCCAACATTCATCTTCGCATGCCTCTTTCATATTTTGTGGTTCAGTAGAGGAGAGTAATGCCAAATAGCTTGAGGCTTCTGCAACTGTTCTTCTTGTTTGTACACCTGCTTCTTTCTGCCCATAATCTGAGATTCTGGATGATTCTTCTGAACATATCTGGATGGAGTCTTTTCTTCTATTCTTGTCTGCTCCTCTAATTCTTCTTCAGGTTCTTC
>APFE030271031.1:210710-222597 GCA_000404065.3 Pinus taeda | reverse complement strand
TTCGATCCCACATTAGAGTCTATGGAATCATGATTAACATTTCTTTTGTTCTCATCATGAGTTTCCTTTACTACCCTTAGTGACCATTTCTTGTAGCAACTTATTCATATTTGTCTTCAAATCGTCTATGTCTGTCTTCAAATCTGTCTTCCAATCATCCATCTTAGCTTCCACGCCCTTTATCTTAGATTCCATGCCATTTATCTTAGCTTCTGTTAACTTTTTTGAGGCTGACATTTTTTGCACTTGGTCTTGTAATTTTGATATATCATGTAGCATTTCTTCCTCTTCTTCATGAGTCATGCTAGAGCTTTCAGGTTCCTTACTAGGTGTTTGCATTTTCTTTCCTCGGGGCATCAGTTACCGATAATAATGCTCTACTATCTCTTTGAATTCTTTCAAAATAAATTTTCAAACCAATCTAAAGAAAAAATTTAAAAGAATCTACACACCTTTTTTTCTTTGTAGGAGCTCGATATTGCCTCTAATGTATCTCTGTACTTTCAGAACATCCAGTTCTGAAATTGAGACCTGTGGTAGCCCTCTGTGTCCTCTTTCCAATTCCACCAATCTGACCCCAATTGGATCCTCCAATGAAGAGTTATGCCAAATTTCCCACAGTGACCTGATTATAGACCTTTCCAGAAGAGCGAACTTGTATGAAGTGCCACGTGTCACTATTTGGACCTTTGGCTCTGAAAATATCCAGAAGAAACTACAGTCCATCCTCTTTTTGTACCTTTTTGCGAAATTTCAATCCGATGCTCCGAGAGAAAGTTAGGACGATTTTCCCCAGGTCACATGTTTTGAATGTAATTCAAGAGTTTGCAAAAAGACCAACTTCCTCAGATCATATCTCCGCAAATATAGCGCGAGAAGCTCTGAAATTTGGACCCGAGATGCAGCGCGATGTCTTCTCAAATGGGTTTTTTTTTTTGACTTCTAAAACGTCGCAGAAAAAAAGTTATATCGAAAATTCCACGATGACCTATTTGGAGCAGCGAAACCCTAGAATCCAAAGCTCTGATACCAAATGTTATGAAACCAGCTCAAGAAAAGATAGAAAAGATAGATCAACGCCTTTAGAATTCAGCCTCTTCGAGGGGGTAACCTCCTTTACATTACATAAATGAACTATTCTTGGATGATACAAATGACAAAACCTCCTTTCTATATATAGGAGTCTAAGGAGTCACAATATAACCCAACCGACCTAACAATAATAATATAAATCCACAAAAATAACAATAGAGGGATTCTATGGGGCACAGTAATAACAATATGGGGGCAATAGGGGCACAAAAATATTAATAATGGGTACAAATACCATAGAAATGGGGTAATCACTAGTATTATAGGGACCCAACAGGCTTCAACAAGTGAACATTGAAGGGATTTTAGGAGCTCAAAAAACTATTAATTATTGACTATTCAACGACCACAACCAATGATGAGTTTCATGCCACAACACCATGGGGTTTTATCCCATTAACTATGGTTACTAACTTCAAACATGAATATCTCTCAAACTGTGAAGAATTAAGTGGCATGCCATATATCAACGGAAACATCTCAATGACTAGAATCCATCTAGATCCTTGAATCAGAATAGAGTAAGTTGTCCAGTCAAAATGCCCATTCAAGATTAGGGTAGCCCCTACTACTGCTTGGATTGACATCAATGACAGCCACTGATCAAAAATCTCCCCATTTGGCATTAATGGCAACACAAGTACTCCCCTTGCAATCATGACACCTCTTTCTACTGCTTTCTCTGCCCCTTTGTCACCAATGGCAAAGGGAAACTCCCCCTGCCAAATTGTCATCTTGCAAAGTTGTACACACCTCCACTCTCCCTTTCTACTTAGATAGATAAGAGAACGAGTCTAATTAGAACTTGGGAGAATTCCAAGCTTTTGGTGAAGATACTCAAATGCTTTCACGAGGTAATGGTTTGGTAAAAATGCCAGCAATTTGTTCCTTTGTGCCAACATATTCAAGCTTGATATTATTTTCGGTGACCTGCTCTCTAACGAAATGATATTTGATCGAAATGTGCTTTGTTTTGGAATGAATCTCAAGATTCTTAGAGATACTGATGGCACTGATGTTATCCCAGAATATGGGAATAGGCTCATCAAACCTGACTTGAAGATCTTGCAAAGTTTGCTTCATCTAGAGAACTTGAGTACAATAGGTTCTTGTCATGATATATTTTGCTTCCGTTGTGGATAACGAGATTGAAGACTACTTTTTACTTAACCATGAAACAAGGAAAACACCTAGATAGAATGCTCCTCCACTGGTACTCTTTCAATCATCAACACTTCATACCCAATTTTCATTTGTATAAGCTTCGATAACTAGATCATTTCCTTTGGGATACCATAAACCATATTATGTTTTTCCCTTAAGATATCGAAGAATTATTTTGACAACAATAATATGAGATTCTTTTGGTGTTTATTAGAATCGTGTTACTTGTCCAACTACCTACATTACATCTAGTCGAGAAGCTGTAACATATAGAAGACTGCAAATCATAGATCTATACAACCTTTGGTCCACATCCTTTGATGAATCTTCTAAACTTAACTTGCAACCTGTTACCATTGGGGCAAGGATAGGCTTTCAATCTTCCATCTTTAATTTCTTAAGCATTTCCTTGATGTACTTGGCTTGATATATAAATATTCCTTTGTCCTGTTGAGATATATGAAGCCCTAAAAAGTATGTCAGCTAGCCAAGTAGAGACATTTCAAACTCACTTTTCATCTTTGTGGAAAAGTTTTTACTTATTCTATCATCATTATTTCCAAATATTATAGCATCCACATATACCTTGATAGTTGTTCTTCCCAAGTGTCTCTCTTCTCAATTTTATCCAGTTCTTCAATCATAGATGCTACCCAATGTTCATCTTGACTAGTTTCCTCAAAATTGCTAGGCTCGAAAGTTTCTAAAAGAGAAAGGTGGGCTTGTTGTGATGAACGAAGCTATTGACTTCTTTTGCTTCTAATTCGTTCATTTATGTTGCCAATGATTTGATTTTACGGATGATTCTTTTGACACTGTTCTTTTAAACCTTTTGGAGAAGTTTCTTGTACATCATGCTGATCATTTCTTATTTCCTCTTGGTTCACTATTGTTTCCTTATTTGATTGGTCTTGTTCTGGAGCTTCTTCTTCATCCTTCACATATTCTACCTCAAGCCCCTTAGATAATATCTCATTGTTATCTTTTAGAACACAGTCTTCATCAAAAGTAACATTTATGCTTTCAACTATTTGTATTCACCTTAGATTTTATCATCTATAAGCCTTTGTTTTGCGTGAATAACTAATGAAAATACCTTTGTCAACATGGGAATTGAACTTGCACAATTTTTGGTCTTCTCTTTTGATGTAACATTTACATCCAAATATTTTCAAGTATTTGGCGTTAACCGGTCTTCCCTTCCATAGTTCGTATGAATTCATGTTAAAATTGTTCCTGAGAAGACCTTTATTTATAATGAATATGGTTGTATCAATTGCTTCAACCCAGAATTTATCATCCAATTTTGAGTCATTTAACATTGTTCTAGCCATTTCCTGTATGGTTCTTTTTTTTTTCTTTTAGCAACTCAATTCTGTTGTGGTGTCCTAGCTGTTGAGAATTGCCTTTTTATTCCATTTTCATCATAGTATTGTTGAAATGATTTAGATCTCAAATATTTGATCTTCAAATCAGTTTCATTTTCGACCAATTCCTTGTATATTTTGAAACATTCAAATGCCTCAAATTTTTTCTTTAAGAAGTTGATGACTGTCATTCTGGTGTAATCATCTATCATTAGCATAAAGTATAATTCACCATCTAAAGATTTGGTTTTCATAGGACCACATAGATCAGTATGTATTAATTCCAATGAATGTGATGCAAAGTGTTCCTTTGTCTTGAACTCAACTTGTGTTTTTTGTCGTGCCAACAAGATTCACATATCATATTGGTAGGTTTTGAAATTTTAGGCATTTTTCTTACTTCTTCCTTTTCATTGATCCTGACCAAATTTTTGGAATTTATATGTCACATTCATTTGTGCCATTACCGAATTTCATCTTCTTTTTCCAAAAATAACCCTTTAGGTATTTCATCCAAAATGTATATGTCATTTGGAGCTATGCTTGTTGTAGTTACATTTTTTCCAAATTTGTCTTTCCTGATTTCACATTTCCTAGAGTTGAATATCATTGTGTTTCCTTGATCACACATCTATCCAACACAAAGCAGATTGTGATTCATATTTTCAACCAAAAACAAATCCTTCACTAATGCATCCTTTCTTTCAAGTGTGATCGTACCTTCTCCTATGGTGTTTGAAGACCTATCAGTTCCAAACGACATTGTTACATCTTTCTCTTCCTTTAGGATATGAACTTATTTTTATCTCCAGCCATATGTGGTGAGAAACCACTGTCAACATACCAAACATTTCTGTTGCTTTGGGACTTGCGAGTGATAACACATTTTTCAATCTTATTTTTCCATACTTTTTCACTCTGTTTTTGCGATAATTCCTTTGAAGAGCACCCAAGTCTACAATCTTTACCTAGATGTCCAAAATTGTTACATTTGTAACATTCAACATCATCTCTCAAATGATCAAATCTGTTGATATTCTGTTGAGTTCTAGAATATCCATTTCTGAAAGATCTCCTGGAACTATATTCATTCCAAACATACATGCGGCATTCTACGACTCTATGTCCAAACCTTCCACATGAATAACAATGACCATAAAAGATAGTTTGATACTTGGGAGGAAATATTCTTTGAGGAATTGTCTTCCATGGTTCTTCCTGTGAGTCTTGATCTCTAGATTTAGCTGGGAGATCTACCTTCTTGGTAAATTTTGCATATCCATCTTATTTTGTTGTTTTAGAAGGACTTGTCTCCTTTTCATACTTTTCTTTGTAAGCAAGACCAGTCTTGTCATTGCATGTCGCTGATTGTTGATGAGTTCTTCCAATGCCTTTGAGATGTTACAATAGTTTTGAAGAGGTTTTCCATTTTTTACTTCCCTTAATAGAGAAACTATTTCAAATTCCAATGCTTCTCTTTCCTTCTTGCTTTCTTTTAATTATTTCTTGAGAGATTCTTTAATTTGTTTGTACTCTTCAATCTTTATTTTAAGATTTAGGACATGTTCCCTTTCTCTATTTAATTCATCTTCAAGAGTGTCAACGTTCTTCTTCTTGGCCTTGATCTCTTTGATAACCTTGGTCACTTTGTTTTGAAATTCAACCTCATTTATCTCTTCTTCTCCTTCTTCATCAAATGCCTCTTGCTTATTGTGCTTGGTCATAAACAATAATCTTCCGTTGATTTCTTGATGCAGGGCTAGCCTGCAAAAACCAGGATCTTTTTACGCTGATACCTGTACATATAAAACATGCTCAAACAATTTCCCAACTTCAATACACGGAAAATTGACACTTAAATTTGTGGAAGCTTTTCAATATCTTGTTCACAAAATACTATGTTTTAGAAAGCACTCATGCTTCAAATCATTTTCATTTACTCAACCCCAACTTCATTTCAAACTCAATTTAAGTAACTCCATTCATCATTTCCTTCAACATTCAGATATGACTGGATTTAATTACAGATATGTGCCTTACCTTTAACCCTGCATTACTAATTAAATCTTCAACAATTCAATGATAGAACTCCATTCAATCAATGCTTTCAACATGAACAAAATGCCTGGTCTATTTTCTTACCACTCTCCTCATCGTTGATCAGATACCTGTGTCTGCACAATATCATTCGCTCCAAATTGTATGGAACTCTATCATTCCAGCATCCATATTAACAATGTATTGAATCCCAATGTATGGAACTCTATCGCTCCATATTCCAGCATTCATAGAATGCAAATTCAATTAAATTCTGAACAGATTCCAATAAAAATGCTCTACGCTTCCTATTATTGTGTGTTCCGTTTGTTTTCAAAACATTGCTCATTAAAACCACAGCTTAACTTAATTCTCTATTTCAACATCTGATCAAAATTATTGTGAACTCACCTTACCGCCCACGATTCTCCCACCAATCGATTTTCACCTGCAAACTTAATAAACATTCAAATCGATTTTCACTTGCAAACTTAATAAACATTCAAATCGATTTTCACCTGCAAACTTAATAAACATTCAAACATATAAAATGCAGTCTTGGATACCAAACGCTGGCTATTTCTGCAATCCTCCATGATTTGACACACCAGAAACACATTTACCATAAGGCGGTCAATGTATTCAGTTATCACTCCATATCACCGTGTGAATCCATTCCACTGCTGTATAAAACGTTCCATTGTTTTATCTGCTCCAAACAACATTGAATTCTACGCCTTTCTATGCCTTGTTTAAAACTTCCAACAAGCTGCAAACTCCATGCATTTGATTCACCAATCGATTCCACATAAAACTATTCGACTCGACATAAAACTTCTACAGCAAATGAATTCAAACTCGATTTTGTTGCTAATGGAATGAAATTAATCCTGCACCTATTTCAAAACCCCATCGATTTACCAATACGCAATCTGTATGGTGTTAACACGCTCCAAGCCACTCCAGTTTGCAATTAAATTATGTTTTAATTAAAGTAACCAGCGTTTCATTAACGCTCCATGCGTTCATTTCAAATCAGTGAAGATCATTCCTTTCAATGACAGCGTACTACATTTTCAGAGACGATAAAACAAAAACGTTCCAGACAGAACTCTTGGAAAATCATATACAATAATGCCCTCTTTCAAACAGTAACTAACAATCTACTGATACAGGAAGTTTTTCTTCTTGAAATCGATCCATGGTGATCGATTTACCAATTCCATGATTTCAATTAAGGTGAAGTCTCACATAATGAACCTCTGCAGAAATTGAATTTCTTTCATAAGCTAAACACCATTCCTTTGCACATAATAACCCCAGATTTTAAAGAGGAACAAATTCCCTTTCATTCATTGAACACACACAAATTCAATCTTACGCAAACTCAATAATTGACATTCAGTAGAAAAAACAACTGCTGTATTAACACACGAAACACTTACAATACAACTTCCTTCTATGGCCTGATTTCCAATAAATTGACCCTTACAATTGCCTGAAGGCTTACAGCCTTGGCTGTTCAAGCCTGCTCTCAGTCACACTCTCACTCTTTCCAACTATCTCAATGTATTTTTCTCTCAAAACCCCCTCCTATTTATAAAACTTTAAAAATGGTCTAATTAAATGCTCAATCCCCTTAATATCTCAACACCACTAAAATATCTCAACAAATCCCTAAATCTCTCAACATCCCTAAAAGATAGAAACTAATTCCAACTTAGGCTCCCTCATTAATTCTAAATAATCTAGAAACTAATTTCTCTCACATTTACAATTTCTCACAAATAATTTATTAATCACCCAAAATAATATTAATATTTACATGAAATTTAATATTTCTACAAAACATGAAAACCCCCTAGCTTAGATAAAATACAAGGTGTTTTTCAGAGCTAATGCTCCTGCATCAGACTCCCCATGTAAGAAAATTCATGACCACCTGGTCATAAGTCTGGATATTTCCTCCTGGATCCCAAATTTTATTTTGTAATCTTTCTTTGCTTGTCAATTGCTTTACTGTTGTTGTTATCTGCTGTTGTCCTCCAGGTTTCCATATTTTATGTTGTAATGCTCCACTTGCTTTGCCTTCAAGATCTGCTATTGTTTCCCTCTTGTTGTCTTTCCTTTTCTTTCTTGCTACTGTCTTTCTCTGGGATGTTTTCATCATTAACCTCCTTATCAACTCAATTTCTCTTTCCAGTATATCCTCTGTCTGCTGATTGTTTCCAGCATCTTCAATAAAACATGTTACTTTAGCTACCACCATAAATGTTTCCCCACATGTTGCTGCCTCCCAAACTTCTTGTCCCTCTGCAACATTCTTTTGTTCGTCACCTGCAATTTCATCTGCAATTTCTTTCTTTGGTTCCAGCAAATGTTTCAGCATTTCATCAACATGCTGCAAATTAACTCTAGCATAACTTCCATCTTCCCCTTCGACAATATTCAGTAATTTTCCATCATCTTGATTGATTCTCACAATCAAATCAAGTTCTTCAAACACTACAGCTTCATCTTGTACTACTGTAGCAGCTTCAAAATTTTGTCCTCCAATCTTCTTTTGGCTATACAGAAAATCCAACTCGCTCTTTTCACCCATGGTAACAAGCTTCTGCTTATGAGACATGATTGCCTCATCTTCTTTCTGCAACTGTTCTCCTCCTTCCAAGACAATTCCAAATGATGGAATGTCTTCTTTCTTACCTGTAAACACAATCAAATTGTCAGCATCAAAATTACAAGACATGCTGGTCTCACTTGTCGATTCAGTCACCAAGTTTTCTCTCTGCAGCTCCAAGTCTTTTTCAGGACTCATAAAATCTTCACTGGCTTTCTCCTCAGCTTTCTCTAGCAACACTTCAGTATGCTGCTCTGAGTTCTTTCTCGACTCCTCTGTCAGCACATCAGTATGTTGATTTGCATTCACCATGAGACTGTCAACTAGTCTCTCCTTCTTACCATCCTCTGCTTCATGAATTTCCTTCATGAAAACTTTCTTGTCTTGCTTCCTCAGAAAATTAACCTGCACATAAGTCCTCTATCTCTCCAACTCTCTTCTCTGGAGATCTAGTTTCCTATACAATTCAACAACTTCATTAGAAGTAGAACTTGGAAACTTCACACGATTTTCCATACCTTCACCAGTGCTTGACCAATCATCAATTGGTCCTTCTCTTTTTGCATCAACATCCTGATTAGACTCCTTCGTCTTCATCTCCTTCTGAGATCTTGCTATCTCATCATCGATCTGAACAGCCTTCAGATTCAACTCTTTTTGAACAAACTCTAAAGCTTGTTCATCTCCCTGTACTGTACCTGCAAACATACACAACTCATTAGTTTTTAAATCACAATAATTTTTAGTCTTGACTGCTTCCTCCATTACTTCCTTCTGAACAAATCTGCATTTGGAATCTTCAAATTCCATCTCTGGCTCAAGAACTCTAAGTTCCTTTTTCAACAAGGCAATCACAATTTGCCTCAACCTCCTCTGCAATTGTCGCCAAATCACTCTCTTTCCCTTCAGTGGAAAGATCCATTTTCTATTTTGATTTTCCTGCTCTTGCAGCCATTCTTCCAGTACCTGCAATTGTACCTTCATTACTGCAATCTCTCTTTCTCAAACTTCTGCAGTCATCTCATCTCTGTGGCATTCCTCTGAACCTCTTCTTTGATCCTCCATGATCATCTTCTCCATGAGTTTCTCACTCACCATGAGTTGTACTAGCCTCTACGACAGCAATCCCTTCTGCTGCCACTTACCTCACCAAGCTCTCCTCACTCAGTCTTTTGGTAAGTACTTGGTTCACTGCCTTTGGAACCTTTCGAGCACTCTCTCTACTCTCTCCAAGCTATCTCTTCAACTCACCTTCTTCTTCAGGACACTCCAATTGTCCTCCTTATTCAGCCTTTAGCTGAATGCCAGGTTCACTGCCATCATCTTCTATGCAACCATAAACAGCATTTACAAATTTCAAATCAGAAAAATCATCTCACCTCTTAAGATCTTGCATGATCTTTTCCACCCTGCAATCCTGTTCACTTGTGTAGTTTGCATATCATATTTAGAAATCTGATCTTCTTTTCAGTCATTCATCATATATTCAAAAATACATTTCAGTTCTTCAACAAAACCTTATGTCTTCATTTAGAAAACAAATATATTCAACAGAGCATTCCAGGCTCTGATACCAAAAATGATGCAGGGCCAGCCTGCAAAACCCAGAATCTTTTTACTCTGATGCCCGTGCATATAAAACATGCTCCTCAAACAATTTCCCAACTTCAATACACGGAAAATTGACACTTAAATTTGCGGAAGCTTTTAAATATCTTGTTCACAAAATACTGTGTTAGAAAGCACTCATGCTTCAAATCATTTTCATTTACTCAACCCCAACTTCATTTCAGACTCAATTTAAGTAACTTCATTCATCATTTCCTTCAACATTCAGATATGACTGGATTTAATTACAGAAATGTGCCTTACCTTTAAACCTGCATTACTAATTAAATCTTCAACAATTCAATGATAGAACTCCATTCAATCAATACTTTCAACATGAACAAAATGTCTGGTCTATTTTCTTACCACTCTCCTCATCGTTGATCAGATACCTGTGTCTGCACAATATCATTTTCTCCAAATTGTATGGAACTCTATCATTCCAGCATCCATATTAACAATGTATTGAATCCCAATGTATAGAACTCTATCGCTCCATATTCCAGCATTCATAGAACGCAAATTCAATTAAATTCTGAACAGATTCCAATAAAAATGCTCTGCGCCCTTATGAAGCTCTACACTTCCTATTACTGTGTGTTCTATTTGTTTTCAAAACACTGCTCATTAAAACCATAGCTTAACTCAATTCTCTATTTCAACATTTGATCAAAATTATTATGAACTCACCTTACTGCCCACGATTCTCCCATCAATCGATTTTCAGCTGCAAACTTAATAAACATTCAAATCGATTTTCACCTGCAAACTTAATAAACATTCAAACATATAAAACGCAGTCTTGGATACCAAACGCTGGCTATTTCTGCAATCCTCCATGATTTGACACACCAGAAACGCATTTACCATAAGGTGATCAACGTATTCAGTTATCACTCCATATCACCGTTTGAATCCATTCCACTGTTGTATAAAACTTTCCATTGTTTTATCTGCTCCAAACAACATTGAATTCTACGCCTTTCTGCACCTTGTTTAAAACTTCCAACAAGCTGCAAACTCCATGCATTCGATTCACCAATCGATTCCACATAAAACTATTCGACTCAATATAAAACTTCTACAGCAAATGAATTCAAACTCGATTTTGTTGCTAATGGAATGAAATTAAGCCTGCACCTATTTCAAAGCCCCATCGATTTACCAATACACAATCTGTATGGTGTTAACATGCTCCAAGCCACTCTAGTTTGCAATTAAATTATGTTTTAATTAAAGTAACCAGCATTTCATTAACGCTCCATGCGTTCATTTCAAATCAGTGAAGATCATTCCTTTCAATGACAACGTACTGCATTTTCAAAGACGGTAAAACAAAAACATTCCAGACAGAACTCTTGGAAATCATATACAATAATGCCCTCTTTCAAACAGTAACTAACAATCTACTGATACAGGAATTTTTTCTTCTTGAAATCGATCCATGGTGATCGATTTACCAATTCCATGATTTCAATTAAGTTGCAGTCTCACATAACAAACCTCTGCAGAAATTGAATTTCTTTCATAAGCTAAACACCATTCCTTTGCACATAATAACCCTAGATTTCAAAGAGGAACGAATTCCCTTTCATTCATTGAACACACACAAATTCAATCTTACGCAAACTCAATAATTGACTTTCACTAAAAAAAACAATTGTTGTATTAACACACGAAACACTTACAATACAACTTCCTTCCATGGCCTGATTTCCAATAAATTGGCCCTTACAATTGCCTGAAGGCTTACATCCTTGGCTGTTCAAGCCTGCTCTCAGTCACACTCTCACTCTTTCCAACTATCTCAATGTATTTTTCTCTCAAAACCCCCTCCTATTTATACAATTTTAAAAATGGTCTAATTAAATGCTCAATCCCCTTAATATCTCAACAACACTAAAATATCTCAACAAATCCCTAAATCTCTCAACATCCCTAAAAGATAGAAACTAATTCCAACTTAGGCTCCCTCATTAATTCTAAATAATCTAGAAAC
>APFE030271031.1:166853-205396 GCA_000404065.3 Pinus taeda | reverse complement strand
AAGGGGAAGATCCCTAAAGCCAGGATAAAGGAATCAAAATGGGAGAACTCGACCATATATTCATTCAACAACATTTAGCTTGTTGCTCTTAAAGATTCTAGCAAGTGAAGCTTCTCCTCCAATTTAGGAAAGACTGCCATATAAGTTTCAGCGTAATTTTTCCTATCAAAAGCATCGCTGGTAGCGCTAAGTCAACATGTTGTAACAAGCCATCAGCACAGCCCAACAATAGTGCAAAGCACGTTGATCCTAAAAACTAGGGTTTCAAGCAAATTTCTCCATAATTCTGTCAAGGCAATTCTTCTTCTCTTCTTCAAGGAATTTTCTATATGTGTTTAATGATGAGTACATTGACATCTTTCGTCATTTTGATGCTTCATGATACAGGATGGGAAGTTCGAGAAAATACTGTGTAACAGATGCCCCCTATAGCATGAATGCATAACATGGAGTGATGGATGAAATTCTTTACAAGTCAAGGCAAGTACCCAGAGAAACATTGTCAGGAGACTTTCAAATCAAGCATAATACAATATACATATCTGAAATCTTTGATATAAATATGCCTAACAATACATCTCCAAATAGGCATCTAAAAATACATGAATCCACAACATGGACGCAACCATCCGAATATAAGGGATGATGTGGATGGATCCATGACATGGTTGTAGCCATCTGAATAGAAAATATCATATGTATGCACCCACGGTATGGTTGTAGCCATCCATATAGAATGAATCATGTGTACAATCATGAATAAATCATAACTCCACACAACCTGGATTTATCAGATGAAACCCACGGTCTTCATTTGTGTCTCAATCTAATCAATGTATGAATTCTACCATGTGAATAGAAGTTTTGGGGTCAAACATGATATAAAACCACCTGATTACCTATCAATGATGTAAATTGCTAAAAGGCATGACAGAAACCACTAATAATTGCAATGGTTCTCAAGGTACAACAACATAATCCATGAGTGTGAACAATGAACTTGAAGTTGAACACCCGCAGAATCGTTCGATCGAAGGCCAATGGTGTGAACCTATTGTCAAATGCAAAGAACCTGTTATCACTTAAGAAGCAATTTCTAAATTGTTCACATCAATTTGATTGTGAGAGTTAGGTGTTATTCTGAGTTCAGTGTTTCCATGTTTACTTTATTGTCTAAGTCTTAGTATCTTAGGAGTCTTGGTAGTATGGTTAAATAAAGGTAAATAATCCATTCTCATTTACCATTGGTCCCATAACTTACATAGATTCTTTGTATCAAGCTTGTTGTAAGCTTGTTGTAAAGGTTCTTATGTGTTACGAAATGCTTTAGGTGTTTTCATAGCGCAAACATAGTTTAGGTGTTTTCGTAGCACATAACCCAGATTTTACACTGGTTGCGCTACAAAATCGGAGATTTGTGCGGATCCGTAGCAAATATTTCTTAGCTGTAATATCTGTCAAATTCCGTTATGGTTGCATCATCCACTGTCAGCTTATACACTTCGCCTATCATGTCCAACCGCTTATCTCCATCATTAGAGTCGTTAGGTACCTTGGTATGCTCAGATTGCAAGTTTCAAGAAGAGCCAGGTATTCACAGTCATAATTATGATTGTATTCATTGCATGATGAACAAATCAGAAAATGTTAAATTTGAATTCCTTGAACGTCAAGCGAGGCAGTGATCAAAGGTTGAGACAGTGACAGTCTATCAAGTTTTCATTACGTTGGAGTCTCATGGAAGGATCTACAGAAAGAAAGGAGCACGGGTCAGGCAGATGTTTGAGGAGTGAACCTGAAGGTTTAGACATTATCTTGAAGAAAAGAGAAGTTGAGCATGCATTCAAGCAAGTTGGATGTTGGAATTTTTGCGAGAAACTCTAGGGAGGTCATGCGCAAATCACCAAGCAATTTGCCTTGAATTTCACAGGGCTGAATTCAAAAGTTAGGGTGCTTGAATTGCAAATCTCACCAAAGGTAATATCCACAGTTACTGAGATTCCAAGGGGACAAGAAATATGGTTTAAAATTTTCAAATTTGATATGATCCCTTGCAAAGAATTTCTGAAGTCGGAGTTCATTGACTCAGATTTAAACAAGTCTGTGCCCAGAAATTATGTCAAGGACTCATATGCCAATTTACTTACCTGCATACAGAGGTACTTACCTATGAGGGGAGATATAATAAGGTGTATTCATATCACTTCAAGCTTCTGCTGCATTTCACAGGGAAAATATCTCTTGATTTACCTTTCTCCTTGTTTCGTAGCCTAGGAAAAATGTGCGACAAAGTGCAATTAAAGAAGGAAGCCTGTGAGACCTCATTGTTTCACCACGGCTTAGTCAAGTTGATAGTTTTGCATGAGCTCCAAAGAATAGACAGGGATTGTTCCACGTTCATATTTATGTCTGGTTTCAAGAATGAAACTGGCCTCAGTCCTCAAGCTGTGAAAAATTCTCCACCAACAACTGCTCATCATGCAGAAATAAGATCCAGGAGATTTACAAAATTGAAGGCAAGGAAACAAGTAAAGGAGCCCGCCAGATCAATGGTTATCCAAGAGACACCCAAGCAGTCCCTGAAAGAGAAAACTCAGATCAAAGAGGGTGTGCATGAATCATCTATAGGTGAAGTAGTTCAGAGAAGGACTAGGAGCCAGTTAGCTAAAGAAAAAGGCAAGACAGTGGTTATTGAGGAAAGCCCGATTTCAAAGGAGTTACTGCAAGCCATTGATATTGAAGAATCTCCCCTAGTTCAAGCAGATTTGATAGGAGTAGGTAAAGACAAGACCAAAAAGATAAAAGCCTCGAAAAAGCTCAAGTTTGATGATCAAGTTGCTAAATTTGTCTTTAAGCCGAGAATACCTGTAACGAGACATTTCAAACAAGTACAAGAGATGCTGCCAGAAGCAGGTGAAATAGAGGAGATCGAAAAAACTCATGAAAGACCTCTGACTCCATTAGAAACATCTTCACAGCTGCATGAAGAGCTGAAAAAGACAGTTATCCCTCAAAAGGAATATAGTGTTGAAGAGCTGAAAAAGAAGTTGAGGTTAGAAAATCTTGAAATTGCTAGATTGAAGAAATCCTCAAGGAAACATGCAATCAAGGAAGCTCAGCTTAATAAAATGGAGGCCCTGTGGGAAGAAAAAATATTTTCAATACCCGAGGTGGTCGACTGTAATACCCAATAATATACGTGGACAGTCCCTACATTAAAGGAAGCAGAATTCATCAGAAAAGTTAATACAAACCTGAGAGCTAGGATCAGAGTCATGAAAAGGCAAATTGAAGATTTAAAGATCCAGCCAAGCCAGCGGGAAAGGTTTCCTTAGCTAAGGAAAAAGGTAAGGTTAAGTCACAAATTTTGATGATTTACCATGTTCATTTTTGAATAGCTTCAGGGTAGTTGAAAAGGACACTTCAATATAATGAAGACTAAAGATAGGCAAATTTTGGCTTAAGCTGTGTTTTTGTGATTACACAGCAGTTTCGTAGCGCGCTACGAAAATGCTAAAGATGATGCCTAATGCACAGGAGTTTCGTAGCACGCTACAAAACTGCTGTAGCTACACAATTAAACTCAGTCGACAAATTGTGAGTGACCGAGGGGAAATTTTTTAAAGGGAGTTTCAGAAAAAAGATCATTTACAATATGCAAGCAATCAGCAATGGAAAACAAGCAAGCAATGTGAACTCTAAGCTTTTTGATACAAATGATCACCGCTAGTATTGTCCATGACTTTTCAAACAACTTTGAAAAGGTTTTTTCATCACACATGTATATGGGAAAGGCTTACAGCACATGAAGAACGTGGCACTCTGATAGATTTTTGGGTAATTAAAGAAGATCAACATGGTTAATTGGTTCTGAATATCTTTGGGGAAACCAAAAGCAGAAAAACAGGGGTAGTTTCCTACTTCTCAGCAGTAGGAAAGGGATAAGTAAGGAGCTTCAACATCCACCATAGCTAAATTTAAGGAGACCACTTGTCAGAGAACGAGTTTTGATTGTAATAAATATTATCACCAACATGATGTGGAGTTAGACTCCTAATTGTATTAGGTTTCTAGAACTTCCAATTAGCAGTTTGTTGTATTTAATAGTTATTTTAAGGTGTTAATAGGTGTCATAATAATATGAATTCAAGTTCTCCTCATGCTAGAGGAGGAATCTCAGAGCTCTATATATAGTAGAAGAGCTGATGTACACGGGGTTGGAAATTTATTCAGAAAAGCTCTGATATTTGGCTTTATGTAAAGACTCTGTTTTTAGTAATACAGTACTTTGGCTTTGCTTCTCACAAATCAGAAAGAATTTGATGCTTTGAATGTCTTGTATTGTTCTCTTCCTATTATCTATAGCGGTATGAATGTATGATTACTTAGAAATCACTAACAATGCTCTAATTTCCTTCATGCATTTGTAAACTGTGTTGGTTCTTTATGTTTTTGGTGTATCCTACATGCATTGAGTTCTAAATGCCCTGACTTCTATGTAGAGCTAACCTTACTGTAACTAAAGCATATTTTACTCCATAAACCCAATGGATAATTTCTAATTGTGTTTCCACCACTCCTATTTTTACATTTGTTTCATAAGAGTTAGCCATCTTACTCATAATAAAAAATCATTAATCCTTTGAGAGAGCCCTCTCAGGTTGAGGAGGCTAAGCCTCAACCAAATTAGGTTTGAAATAGTTACTTGAAGTCTACCTAATCATAGCAGCCTATCAGAGTCCGATTTTGAGATAACAGAACCTACGATTGAGGCATGCAAGCTCCAAGGTACTGAAATGGATTTCCTATATCATTTTCGTAGATAATGAGCTGAACTCGACAAGAAGTGATCCATCGAACGAGGGCCATAATGTATCCCACATCATTGACACGCAAAAGAAGATATATCGAAGTAGATAAGAGTGATTCAAGATTGTTGCAGAAAATTCAGACAAGGTATAGGTGGTAAAAATTGCAGATGGGATTTATCTTGAACATATCGGTGACACAAGTCCAAAGTTTGGAAGCATTTGGCTCAACATAGAATTAGAGGTCATGATGACAATATGGTATAATCAAATGAAAGGCAAATGGATTCCCACAACCCAGGAAGGCAAGTGATGAAGTGAGGATAACCCAAACCCAACACGAGCGACAGATCAGTGTCATGTTCAAGAGCGACATGCTAACTTTACACAAAATACAAGATGTGTTCACTTTCATTTTTCCCCACTATTTCTAGCGAGTACCTAATTATTTCTTATCACAGGCTTGAAGAGGATAGCATATGCTTTTTGTATAAGTTCATCCTTCGGATGAATCCATCCTAGTAAGTTTAACAAGTCCTAGGAAGGAGAAAATTGGTCTCGTCATGGTGACAAGCCCTGCATCGTTTAAGTTTTATGAGTCTGACAGATGGATAAATCGACATCTTTTTCATGTTTAAAGAGTTTGAAAAAGAGGCAAAAATGAAACTCCAAAGTTCCATTTTCCTAAATAATCTCTTGAATCCGAAAAGGTAGAAAATGATATCCAAGAGAACTTCTTAGCCATGTGTGACTAAGGTATTCCTTTTTCGTACAATAGTTTATCCTTTTTCGTACAATAGTTTATCTCAGTCCGTAAAAGGGTTAAACTTATATTGAGTAGTCATTTTTTATTTTCTTTAACAAGTTCGAAATGACAGGTACTCGACAATCTTTTCATATTTCAAGAGTCAGAAAAGAGATGAAAGATTACTCTAGGGGGTTCCTTTTTTGAATATTTTTTTTGAGTCCGAAAAAGTGATAAAATAAAACTTGTTGATTCAGTCAAAATTAATCATTGTCACCATTTATCCATGATCTTTCGCTGCACAAGTGAATGCACATTACCAATTTTTGAGAAAAATATTAGAATATAAGAAAAATGTGCCCTAAATGGTAAAAATATCTCAAAAAACTTATAAAAACTCAAAAAGTAAAAACATTTATACCATTTGACATTTGGTAAGTTGGAGAACACGTTTTACCCCAATTTTCCCCAATTTTCAAGTGAGGAGTGCGATCAATCCAGGACACCATTTGTCGATCTGTTTGTTGCAGATAAGATATTTGTCCTTCCTCTTCATTTTGGTTGTAATTTTAGGTGTTTTCACCCATAGAGTAGATGGTAAGGAGGACAGGTAAAAACATTATTTCGAAGGTGATCAACACAGGTTTTACCCATCAGACTGTGTTTCTCACCCTAAGCTCAATTGTCCCAGTGCGCTGGAAGCGCGGATAAATATGGAAACAAGCTCGCTGGCACAAAGTTATAAATGTTTTGGAAAATCCCCCATGTTCAATGAATTTTTCCCGATTTTTTTCGTAGAAGCTCATAAAATCTTGGTTTATGGATGTTCCACATGTTAATCAATGAAAAACGTTGATTGAATGGGAGAGAGGGCATGAAGTAGAAGATCACCAGGTGGCCCAAGACCCAAATTGTAAAGCGGCCCTTCGGGCATGTGGGTTACTAAAATTCTTATGTATTCCTGGGATTAGGATACAGGTTGAGTTACTACAAAATTTGGTCGGTTGGTGAGATTTATACTACCAACTTTTTATGATTGGGGATCAATAATTTAAGATAGATATCACAGACATCTATTTATGAATCATTACGGGTTTGTCTAGAAGGGGACAATGAATTCAGTTGTCTAATTCTCGTATTAGAGGGGAGAGTACAAATATGTCGATTGTGAGACACTCCCCAGGCTCTCGAAAAGCATTAGGGTAATTCTGAGGTCTAAAGTGGGCCTCCTAAGGAAATTATAAAATAATAGTGGAAATAATAAAATAAGATTAGTTTACAACATAAAATTTTACAGGGAAAATAAATAAAAAGTAAAAAAATAAAAAAATTCAACTCGTATTTTCAACTTATCTCCCTATGGGTTTACTCAAATTTCAAACGGAAACACTCATTGGATGCAAAATTCGATTCCTCATCTAAGGAGTACCCATGTTGCATACTTTCAATGGACCCTAATACACAAAAAAAAATGAGGAATACATGAAAAACATTATTGCAATCACATTATTTCATGTATTTCTCATTTTTCATGTAGCAAGGTCCATCAAAAATATGCAACATGGGGACTCCTTGGATGAGAAATTAAATCTTTCATCCAACGAGCACTCCCACTCGAAATTTGAGTAAAACCTTAGGGAGTTAAGTTTTAAATACGAGTTGAAAAAGTAGTTTTATTATTTTATTAATTTTTAATCTGTTTAGCTTTTTACTCAAAAAATGGTGAATCATCCCCCATGGTTGAAATCATCTTCTTGAATCCTATTGGTTCTTATAATGTTTATTTTGGTTGTACATGTTTCTTAGGAGACCCATTTTAGACCTCAAAAGTCCCCTAATGCTAACAACAGGAAGATAGATATAAAAACTATCACCAAATTCCCACTAAGAACAATTGTCCATACCATGGCTCGAATAGTTGGAGCTCATGCCTTGCATGAAGCGACTAAATCTCATTTCCATTATGCCATAGATTTTCTAAGTCCCGCAGTTTTTAACTGGTGTGAAGGATTGTTGGTCAACATGAAGAGACAACTCACGAAATGCAAGACAAGGAAGTTAAAACAGTTCGGCTATGGATCTATCTTGGTGACATTCTTAGAATGTGTACAATTATTCAAATATCAATGGATAGAGGTGGAGGCTCTAGGGCTCAGGGATCCATGGTTACTGAGGTGGGGTGAATTAATGCCTCGACATGGAGGTGGTAAGAAAATGTCTTTTCCTCCAGCATTCTTTGGATGGTTGCGTCAACAACTAATCATGGTAGACGATTGGGCATATGCCAATAAATATTTCCGAGGAGACCCTGACCTTCCACTTCCACTAGCCACACAGTGGAATGACACAGGTAAGAGACTATTTTTTATTTTTTTCAAGTTTTTGATGTTTTTGTTTTATGTGAACTAAGATTTGAAACTTGTGATTTTTTGCAAATGTTGGACCAGAGAGACCTCCAGGGGTTTCTTTGATAGCTAGGAGGGTGGTACGACAGATCCAAGGTGCCCTATGAGGAGGGAGTTGACCTGATAGTAGAGGTGACACGCAACCTAGAAGACTTGACAAGAGGCATTCCAGAGCATGCGTTTATTGACAAGGTACCACTGCGGTATCAAAGGCATATCGTAGGAGTGTCAGCTAGACTACGTTGGTTGTTGAATCGAGTCATCAGAGTTATTTCATCCTACCATGAGCACCATGTTGGTAGATAGACATCTCTAGTTTTTATTTTTCTGCACTTATGTAGGCTCGAGAAGCCATGTGTCTCAAAACATAGATTTTGATATTTTGATGTAATAGACATTTTTCAAACTCTCTCTCTCTCTCTCTCTTCTCTCTTCTCTCTCTATATATATATATATAATATATATTATATATATATATATATATATATATATATATATATATATATATATATATATATATATTATAGATATATATATATATATAGATATATGCATGTTTTACCTATTATGTTTACTATTCCTACTATGTGATGGTTTTTGTTTTACATATGTCGCAAATTTCTATCTAATACATGACTTGCCAATGTATCTATTAATTCATTTAGATGTCTTGGAATATGTTGATAAGTAATGTAATAAAAATTCCTTTCCAAGAGACGAACACATAAATACATCCTTAAAATATTTGGGTTTCTGATGGAATAATGGTCATTTAACTGTAATACAATGAGTTACGAGTCAATTTTAACAACTAATGCCCTAATGCCAAGAGCAATAGCTTCCGATAATAGTTCGATAATTACACTATATTCAGAAATATAATTAGTTGTATGACCTAGACATATGCCTTGTAAACTCACTAACTGATCATCGGGAGCATAGAGTGCCCACACATCAAAAGAGAGATTACGTGTACTACGATAAGTGTCATCAACGAAACTGATATGAGGAAGAAGTTTTTCGACATCTGCAAGCTAAGTGGAACACACGGTAAGCAGGAAAAACATGTTCACAAAAATCTAAACATTCTCATAGAAAGCAACACACTAATGTACAAGGTATCTATGAAATATCTAAGCACAATATATTTAGATGGAGACCATTTCGGGACCTAGGTGGTTGATCAAGAGAGAATAAAATCGTATTTTTACCTTTGACATGATATGTAAGCATCGACTCAGTCAATTAGTGAAATGATAGACAACAATGACAATGCCCCCATACCCCCTGGCTGAGTGACGATTACAAGTTAGAAGATCAATGCCCCATTTTGAAAATGGTCGAACAGTAAGAACTTGGTGAAAAAGTCTCATGAAGAGGGATACAAAAATATTAAGCTCATCATGAGAAAAATATGCCCCCAAGTGAAAGTTTTTGACAACCCCAAGTTGGAATAAGATGTTGTTTGGTATGGTAGCCAAAATATCTCCCAAATCATCGTTAGACAATGCCATAATAGGGGTCTGAAACAGAGTAGTTGTTTGAGAAGAAAGTAGAGTACCTAGACAAGTTGGAATTGACCCAGGGCTCAAAAGAAAAGCGGAACGATGATGAATATCATTCCAAGGGGTTTATTCTAGAGACGTGACTTTGACAATCCTTTCATTAGTCAGAAATGTCTCACTCAAAAGATATTCAGAATCAGAAGAACCAGGAAAAGGGGTTTGTAGATACGAGTCTAGGGAAAATCTCAATCAATTATGAGTTGTGGATGCAGCCACAAAAGCCAAAAGGACAGTTTAATAAGCTTTCTCAGCAGGGCTAAGCAGCATGGTGTCGCCAAAATCATTGATCTGGTCAGGATTAGGAATAATCCATGGGTCATAAGTAGATGAGATCATGTTAAATGAGGCAAAATTGGAGGGAGGAGGAAGGGAAAAAGTTCCCATTAAGGCAAGATCCTTGAAAAGTCCTGCTCCAACACTTTCATAAGGGATGTTGGTTTTCTCAACATAAGGCACACTACCCATTATAGAATCATAGGAAAAGAAAGCTAATTTATAAACAGTGACAATTTTCCCTTGATGGAGAAAACGAAGCACACGGAAGAGAGATGAGACCACACAAAACATTTCATGTGTCTAGCTTCGACCAAACAAAAGGTTGTAATTGAGATTGGCATCAAAAAACTCGACTTCTAAATTGGTTGTCTTTCCCTCCAACTGAATGGTTAAGGATTTGATAATACCATATGGACGGAAACCTCGACCATTGAAATCTTCTAAAGTGTTCGAGGACTGATTGAGAGGAAGGAACTAGTGGCTTTCCAACATGAGATGGACATGATGCATGTGGATGCTCCTTCATCAACACCAATTCAATGGATAGTCTTGCCTTTAATAATAACTTATATAAGAAAATCAAGTTGAGGTGGCAATCAGGGAACATGGTTTTCGAGATCAAAAGTAATCAGATTGGACTATGTGGTATTAACTCCTCTAATAATGGATAGAAAATCCTTCCTTTATGACAGACACATTTGAAGGACTTCTAAAGCTGACATCACTGAAGACACTTGAGCCAAGTCTTCTACGATGTTGTAGTGTTGGGCAGCTCGAGCATTCAAATATAGGACAATTTCCGAAGAACACCTTTAGGGGGTGGTCGAATGATGGAATCATTTCTAGGTTTCTCAATGTGGAGAGGATTGGAATTGGATGGAGTGGATGAAGAGGGTACATCAGCAGTATATTTCTCCACCATAGGTTTCTCGGGAGGCAGATAATATTTCAATCTCATGGCTACAAAAATCTGTTCCAAGCTACTCATAAACACTTGAGAGCTTCCAGAAGATTGGGCATGGGGTTGGTCTACCAATTGGGTTTTCTAAGACAAGAAAGGTTCGTAAGCACAACTGGTGTCCCTGTAGTGCCTTTCAAAAGATGAATTACTTTGACATTGTGAGGAGAATCCTTGGTATAATGATTTTCATCATAGATCGCAAGGATATTTAGGATTTCGTTTGAGTGTGTCATTAGCTTACTATTTTTGGGAATCCTATTTAGGGGTATCTTGTTCAATATTTCCTTTACCCTTCTTCTTGCCTTTTGAGGATTTATCTTCTATGGTAGACTAGACATCATTTACCTTAGAGGCTTTACCAGTATTCTTGGGAGCATCAATAGTTTTTGAAGTTTCAGTGACCGTAGTGGATTTAGGTTTTAAAGAGGTAGCTAGAGTAATACTAGACCATTGAGCCACATATCCAATGATGCCATCGATAAGTGGTGAATTTGTGGGTTTGGAAGAGGTAGGGCCAGTCGAAGGTCATTGGGTGCCAGGTAAGAGTTCATATAATGTGCCAGATTATGAATAAACCAAATTCAAGTACTGGGCATGGGCGATGACTTGTTCCTCAATCACACAACCGCCCATGGCTATGTCTTTAACAATAGGAGGTATGAATGATTTAGTGAACCATTCAGTCAAAATTTGATCAAGGATTTTGAATTTGATGAGATGACATCTACGTCTCCATTCATGGATATGATCAGAGATGTGAGTAGAATTTGTCTATTTTAGAGACGTTAGGAGATGAGTTCTAGTTTCATACTGGATTGAAAATTGGAAGTGAGTGAAGAAAGCCATATCTAAAGTATTGAAGTCTTGAAAAGCACCATGAGGGAGCTCTATGTACCATTTGGCACCAGCACCCATTAATGTGTGCTGGAAAAGATGTAATCGAATAGAATAATCGACCCAAGAATTAGAGGAACACCATAAATGGTAAGTCATAACATGTGCTTGGGGTTGTTATCTAGATTTACCTTTGAATTTGGGGAAATCACTAGGAATTTTGGTTGGTACCGGAGGCCAATATGGTGATTTAAGTATTGTGTCATTCATGAGCCTTGACACATCTGGTAATTCGAACTTCACCAAAAAGGGAAGTTGTGGGTTCTAAGGATTATAAGGTCTTTGGTATATTTGAAAGAGTATTGCAGTTGGGTTGAGTTTGGGCTTGCCCCCATTAAGGTGGATTATGTCCATAAGGTGTTTGGCCATAAGGATTTTGACCATATGGAGTATGACCATAAAGAGGTTGGCCATAAAGAGATTGACCATACTAAGTCTGATGACCATATGGGATGTATGGAGTTTGCGAAGAAAATTAACCATGTTTTTGTTAGTAAGGTCCTTGCATTTGTTGCGATTGTTGCAACAGTTGTTGATAAGATCCCTGTTGGGATTGGTAAGCAATTTTTTGTTGCGTTGTGAGTAAGGTTCTTGCTAAGGTTGAATAGGAATTTGTTTTCGGGGTTGTTGATAAGGTCCTTGTTAGGATTGGTAAGAAACCTTCTTCTATGGTTGTAGGTAAGACACCTACAACCGTGGTTATGGGTAGGAAACCTGTGGTTGTGGCTGAATGTAAGACACTTGTGGATGTGGCTACGGGTAATACACATGTGATTTTTGAATAGGAATTTGTGAGCATTGAGGAGGATTACCAGTCCCATAAGCATATTTCATTTGAGGACCATACTGCATTTGATGACCTGCTTGCTGATAAGGAGCTTGGAGTTGTTATGCACCTATAGGAGTATAAGGTTGTTGATAGGAAGGTTGAGACAAAGGGACTTTTTGAACTTGAAAACGTGTCCCCCCAACATTTTCTGATACAGATGGAATTGATGTACCATCTGGGTTAGAAACAACAACAATGGGTTGACTTCCCCTAGAGGGGGTGTGTAGCTTACACTATAAGAATCAGGTCTATAGGGCGGAGGATATTCCCCTGAGACATTGGAACATAAAAATTTGTATGTTGTCCACTCACATTAGGAACTGCATTTACTGTGGCTATAACAGGAGGAGCAGAAAGCTTAAGACGAACATGATTTTTACATACCGACACTGTAGGTTGAGTAGGGGTCTGTTTTACTGGCATGTTTGGGACAAACAATCTGGTAGTAGGAATAACACCAAAAGACCAAATGGGATTGTGAAACAATGAACTTGCACTAAAATTATCGAAAAAAGCATCATCGAGAGAGGTATAACCTGGCGGAACCACGGGCATACTACTATAAGGAGGAGGTGTACTCATCCTCGTTTTCATGTAAGGAGAGGAAACATACGGAAATATTTCGAGAGGAAGAAGGTCAATCTCTGAAATGTGAGCTCTAGAAGCTTCCACTAGAATACCTTGAGGTGTTGACGCTACATGTAGGTTATCAACTTTTGTTCCCATGATTGGGAACAAATCTCGGTTGGGAACTTGAATATGTCTAGGAGAAGGACTCATAGGTACGTTGGGAATATCAAACGTACTATACAGATATGGAGGTGATAAATACACAAGAGAATCTGATTCAAAGAGTGGATTCAGAGGAAAAAGGAAGTAATCCAAAATAGAATGAGGACTAACTGGATGAGAGTCCTGAGATGAGCCAACCGACTTTAGAGGTGGTCGAGAAGAAAGGGGTTGGATTTTGAGGACAATACCAAGTTCAACTCCTTGGTTTTTAAGAGATTCAAGCTCAATGTTATCGAAACTTACAACTCTAGGTGAATCAGCTACATTAGTTTTTCCATGGATATCTGGGGTATCATTTGGAACTCTTGGTGGTTTTGGCATGATGTATTTTCAAAGAAAGAATCAGAAATATGTGTTGGTGAATTTGGGCTCAAAGCCAATATTACTATTAACCATTAATGTTATAGATAAAAGGATATTTTCATTTCACGAGTAATTCATGATTTCATGGTCGATCAATTTTACTATTAAAAATTAAATAAATCAAAAAGGGGTAAGACTAGGCATAAAGGATTACCAAGAAACCATGAACTACTATATACACCTTTGTTGAACCAAGTACTTAACGTACGACAACCAATCTCCCTGAATGTTTTGTTCGGTGTATCATGGTATACAAGGCGGCAAACTCGGTTACCTATGGTTGGATAGCAACCTATAGGATGATCCCAATATATACGCAACGGTATGTGGGAGAGTTAACTCATAGTAGCACTGCCAAATGTGTAACCGTACGATGAGAGCAGTCCTTTATAATTATCATGCATGGAGTGCCTCTGGTATACCCGAAATTACAGGAGAACGGTCCTATACACTTCCGTACATGGAACGATATTTCATCCCCGAATACAATGCTAACAAACAATGACAACTGCTATGATTTACAACACTGGAACACATATCTAGCCTAGACCTCTAAATGTTTCTTGTTAATGAAAAATGCTCCTTAGGTTCATTGAATTAAATTTTAAGTTGACCTTAAATTAAGTTTCCGTTTTAAGTCTCAGAAAATGATGTCACTTGAACACCTATGATGCAATCTAGCATGAAGAAAACGATTCTTTTTAGTTCGATGAATCTATCTAACCTAAGGAAGAGGTTCACACACTAATGCAATAATCAAGAATGTAGCAAACCAATATTCCTATCTTTCACTTTCACTATTTCAATAAACCTAACAAAATCAAGATGGGATTCAATTCGTTAACATGCAGCTATATGAATTTTTCACTTTCCATTTTTAATGAACCCAACAAAAGCAAAATGAAATTCAATCTATCAACATGTAGATATATGAATATTTCACTTTCACTCTTCAATGCACTCACAAAAGAAAAATAGAATTCGATTCAAATGCACCTACATGAAAATATTTTTTACTTTTCTTTTTGAACGAATGATAATGATGCACTTCTTTCAGCTTCAGAATCAAGCTATGTGATCTATGCTTAGTTAAAACAAAAAACGACTTTCCAATTCAAATTAACCTAATGCAAATTGAAAAGAAAATTTTGAAGTAAGAGCGAAAGAAAATGCAAATTCTTTCCTCCTAATGATTTCCAAAAGAGAAAACAACACTTAAATAACAACAAAATCAGTATCCCAATGACACAAACAAGCAACAAGGATGAATCCAATTGAACTAAAACCCTAAGAAATCAATCATAACTTACTTCTAGTACTTCAAATAAAATGGGATAATTTTTGCAAATAATCTAAACAATATGCCAAAACACTAACAAATCCAAGCACACAAGACAGGGAAAGACCTCATACGTCAAGACACACTAGACCCCACTAACAAAAACCCTAGATTTTCTCAACTTTCAGGGATCAACGTGACTATTATAGTCAAACCCGTACTGACAGGGCTTTCGACGCAATTTTTATTGATGAATTTGCGTTGGCAGTGTGGATGTTCTAGGAAAAAGCGTGTTGGATGAGAAAGACTTGTAAAAACAAAAATAATTTCAAAAAATAGTCCAAACTTAACACTCTAAAGGACTAATCACGCAAAGTGCAGACCTATACAGAATCAAAATGACTGATGGCTAAACAATTGGCCAAAGTGATCAAATAGACCAAATCCAAGAAAGAGGTTGAAAGGGCTACAGGTTCCCCAGTGGAGTCACCATTTTGTTGTGAAGACAATCCTTTCTGTGGACGAAAGTGATCTCTCTAGTCCTACGAGAGGATCTAGCAATAAACTAGACAAACTATTGCAAGCTTTCCTAATTTATGTTGGAAAATGAAAAGTAAGTCAGATAATCTACCTCACTCTAATGATAAGCGCTCGTTGATGTCATTCTCGACCTTCTCACTTCCAAGTTCAATCCTCTTTACGCCATCATGGATGAGTACCTACAAGGAAGATCAAACAAGAGAGATAAAAGCATACATCGCATAGTTCACTCTAACATAAACTACATGACAAATCAAGGAACATCATGCTAAATGAATAATGATTTATACACTTATGGAAAGTAAACACCAAATGCATCTATTAATAGAAATAAGGGAAGCATACAACCACAGGTGCCTTGAAGTTGGAGACATCCTTTGTGATGGATTTCCAAGTCCAAGCCAAGACCATTCAAGCACTCTTTCTCCTTAGTTAGATGGGAAACATTTAGGCATAGTTTCAGCATAGGAATGAAACCAAGAAATGACCAAGCATTTGGGGATAGAAGGAACTTGATTTATAGGAAGGGAAAGGGAGTTAGGGATCTAGAAAAGAGGGAGGAAGGTCTACATCTCAAGGGGAATATCCCTGAAGGTAGGGTCAAGGACTCAAAATGGGAGAACTTGACCATATCTTCATTCAACAACATCCAACTCATTGTTCTCAAAGATTCTAGCAAGCGAAGCTTCTCCTCCACTTTAGGAGATAATATCAGAAGAGGTTCAACGCGGTTTTTCTTATCGAAAGCCACTCTAGAAATGCTAGGTCAACATGATGCAAGAAGACATCAACACAGGCCAACAGTAGTGCAAAGCGCGTTGATCATGAAAACTAGGGTTAGAGGCAAATTTCTCCAGAATTCTCTCATGGAAATTATTCTTCTCTTCTTCACAGAGGTTTATGTATATGTTTCATGGTGAGTACACTGACAACTTTTTTCATTTTGACACTTCAAGATACGGGATGGGAAGTGCGACAAAATACCATGTAACAAGCTCCATAAACATTATCATTATTTGTTAGTTGAAGAAAATGTGCATAACTATATGTGTATATCATTGTAAATATGACATTGAGCTAGGTTTATAAAATCCCCATAAGTAGTAGGGTGGTCATGTTTTCAGTTGTTTGGTACATTGTAAACACTGCAATGAGTTGTGTTACAAAGATCCATGAGTAGTATGTTTTGTTGGTCATAAGCGTCAATGAACACCAAGGACGATGTTCCCCCAAGGGGGAGGAGTTTGTAATAGCCTCGGGTTGATTTTCCATGTAAATAAAATAAGACCAATATCATGGGACATGTATTCCAAGATGAATGGTGGGAAAACATTATAGTGACAATCACTTTTGGTTTAATAATGTCTATGGAAATTGGAAAAGGCATTAGTGAAGGAAAGAGGCAATAATTGACATTTAATTATGAGAAATAAAGGAAAATATGAGAAAAGGAAGGTGAAGAGACACAAACTTGCATGCAGAGGAAATTAAAGGAAAAATGAAGGAAAATGAAAGAAAAATGAGACATCAATGATAAAAGATCACCTGAGAAATAATTGAAAGCTTTTGCCCAACTTTGATCAAGTCTAGCAAAGGAGAGAGAACAAGCACTTGGACAAGTAAGCAAAGGAAAGCAAGGAAGCATAAGGAGACAGTTGGATCAACAACTACAACAAGCTTACTTTGTAGGTAATAGGTTGCATGTGTGATCTCCTTGCTGGTTTTGGATGTATGGTATATGCTTGTGGTTCCTTAATTATGTACTATCATTGGCATGGAGATTTTCCTGGATTGACAATGGTTTTAGCCTCGCCTTACCATTTCCTAGATAGCCATGATGTAGTGGGTTCCCCATTTGGTTTTATGATTGGTTCTCAGGTTTCTTATGGCTATGGGTTGGGACAAATTCTCTGGAGCTCTAAAATAGCTTTGGTTCCCTAGAAAGTAGGGGTTGAGATGGGAGATCTTTGGAGACTTGTCATAGCTTGGGTTCCCTAGAGGTTGCGAGTTGAGTTATTAGTTCTTAGAGCCCTATAAAACTTAGGTAGAGATCAATATGGTTTTTGTTAGTGATTTATGGACCGTTGAGGTGGTTTGGCCTCTGGAAGACCTGGTTGGTTTTATTTTAGTTCAACTCGTATGATCCCACATTCATGTTTGGAATATGGCGCGGGGGTGATTCGTTGAAGGAGAGATCTGGTTCAACCCAATCTATGGTAGGGTGGTATGTGGAAGTTCCTGACTTGGTTGGCATTTTCATATGTTAATATGAATTATTTTCCTATTGTGATCTATAAGCACTTTTATTGGTTATTATGGTGATTTTATGGCTGATTTTTTATAGTTCCTATTATGGTTATATGTTGGTTACATGCATGGTTTTATTATGTGCTCTAGCTATAGATCTCTCTCATGATTTGATAATTTATTGAATGGTTGATGAATGCATGGGCTAACAAGTGTTGTTGCAGCTAGCTTAAGAGGTCATAGATCCTTCTTGGTAATTTTCAGATGAAGTTCAAAAGTTTATGATAAAATATGCATTCATGACCAATAGCTTATATGCTTACTATTTGTTTGCCGAAATTTCTATCTTGTATTAGGCATGTCTAACCCAAGATATTGCTCAAGTTATGATTTTTTATCATGTTATGTTTCTAGAAAGTTACACACGGTTATCAGCAGTGACATGGAGGCTAGCCTTAAAAAGTGGCATAAATATCGCGACTACATGCATTGAACAGAGGAAATTGTGTCATTACCACATGGAGAGGGGCCTATGAGTATGGTTATAGCCTCCCAACCGCATGCATGAATTGTTCTAGGTGTGATTGGGGAGTAAAACTAGTGAAAAAGAGCTCCAACTCAAGGTTTGATCATCCTTACGTAGTTGATATGATCTTGAGTGATTTCTAGTTTCTGAGGGATGCCAGTTTATTTCTGTTTTGTAGGCCCCACTTCCATAACTGGAACATGGAGGTCTGGTCATATCATAATGACACTCAACTCATGTTTACCCTGGAGAGATTGTAAAAGTTGGTAAATATGGGAGGGGTAGTTACAGAAACGAGGGGAAAGACAATATATCGGTAGGGATGTCCAAAAAAGTGTACACAAAGATAGTAAAAAAAAAATGCATACAATTGCATCGCAAGAGAAGCCATCCAAATAAGAATGTGCATTAAAGGTATGTAATAATTGATATGATCGTTTATGCACATTGAATTTAATTATTGAATGAAAGGCTAAATTTAAATTGTTTTTTTGAAAAGAAAAAAAAATTAACCCATTCAGCACATAAGATAGGATGAAAAGGAATAAAAGGGTTAATGGAAAATTTTGTGAATACTTATGTTTTTTGCCTTACTTAATACTTCATAGTTGTTATGATCATTATATTTAAATTGCTAATTGACACTCATCCATGGATGTTGTCTTCTAATAGTGCTAACATAAAAAGAAAATACAATCGAAGAATTGATCAAAATTGGGTTAAGAATGGGTAGTGAGTATATGTTGAAGTATCAAGGTTTAATTGTATAACTTGTAAGTAGCTATATTGTTTAACATCCCTCATTTAATGACTAATGGAACAATATACAAGAAACATTTATGTTAATTATTTTTTTTGCTTTGTCATGGTATATTAAAAATGCAGGAAAAAAAATATGGGGTGGAGCCACCAAAAGATATTTTGAGCAAAGCTATAAAGCACGTCTTCGAAAGAATGTGTTCTATTCATGAAACAATCATTGTTCTAGTTTTCTTTTATACTTATGCACTAATATATAAATGTAGATATACTTATTACACTTTATTTATATGTTTTTAGATGGAAAAACAAGAGATGGAATATTAAGCAGAAGTCGATCAACAAAAACTAAGTTAAACAACCAAAGTATAATATCTCTTGGAAGTGATGACAAAATGAGGCAAGCATGTAGCTCAAGTGATGACAACAGTTCGAGCGATGAATGACAATTAATATAATTTAGTGTTATTGCAAGTAGTATGTTTTAGATAATATTCTATGAAAATTAAGGATTTCGTTTAAAGTACTCAACATATTGTCCCAATTGCACAAGGGTATCCTACTAATAAGTGTAACAATCAGATATTGACATTTTATGTAATGTGTTAGACATATTGTCCCAATTTGATGCCTATAGCCTATCAATAAGTACAAAAATTACATATTGGTTGTATTTTGATTATTGTGGACCTTTGCAATGCCTCATTTTGTTTGATAATGAGTCTATTATTCATATATTAGAAATTTGTTTCTAATTATATTGCATTGTCTAACATTGTAAAATGTTGTATTGAACTACTTAATATATTAGATGATTTACATTGCTACAATCAATATAGGTGTAATTCATAGAATTGATAATGCATTAATGCAATTATTATATTAAAACATAATAATTAAAATATTATAAAAATAATTGGTTTTCAAATAATTAATTGAAAATTTATCAAATAAATCATTAAAATATATACATATCAATGCATTGTATTATTTTCAACTCACTAAACATTTTCTAACATAAAAATAGATAACAATGTACTTTTATAATCAACAATAGTCAAGTTATAGCTATATTTATGTCCTATGCATGCACATGTTGTACTTTGTCTGGCGTAGGAGGTTGACGGAAATGGGGTGGTAGTCTGGAATTAGACTACTGGTTAACTTTGTAACCAATCAGTTGTGCACAAATAGATTATGTACGTGGATTTTCCCCCTAAGGATCTCGCTTATATGTCCAATCACTATTGGTCCCTCGTTGACTTCTTCTTTTATCAAGTGCTTCAATCTGTGTCATTAATCTCACTTCTCCAGATCCCACAGATATCACGTCATTTGCTCACCAACTAACGTAGACGATCTCCACCGTTGATGTGACCAATCCAATCGAACAGTTGTCGCCCAATCTCGTGTAGATTCTTGCACGACCGATATCAGGTTGAGAACGCGCGAGAAAAGTGGTTTTCTCATGCTACGTGTCGACCACCAAGGTTGATCGCGTGAATTTTCCAAATACCATTTACAACCTTTTGGGCACACAAGATACCGCTTCCCACTTATCAAATACAACCCACGTTCTTAATTCTTGCTTTAAGAAATACGCTTAAGGAAAGGTTTAGTGCTTAAGCTCATAATTAACGCTTAACACTAATTGACTGTGATTTATAAATAATATGTGTAAACATATAAAAATACCCAATTAGGGTCCAGAACGCCGATACATAGATACAAATGAATTTCTGCACCAGGATTAACACACAACACCACACTTAATCATTTATTCAACAAAATGGAAATTATAGAGTCTTGGCCCTCTGGTCTCGATTACAACAATTTGTCTGACCTCTGTTTCAATCTCAAATCCTATCTCTCACTCAAACTCTCACTTACTCACTCTATTCCAGATCATCTAATCTCTGTGTCATTACATTCTTTCCTCTTTTATGAATCAAATCCTATCCTAACTGCATTGACAACTCAATATCTATTTTTATCAACTCAACCATGAAATCCCTATTCTTAAGCTCTGATACACACCTATACTAACAACTTATCTCCTATTCTATAAATAATACAATATTCTAGTTATTACAATAACTGAGATAAATATTAATTCAAGAGATCCAACCCTCTCTACTAAAACTGATTTTTGACCACTCAGGTCAATGAAATTCATCTCTTGTCAGCCACAACATGTGAACATACAATCACATTGCTAGCTAAGTCTAGATGCTCTTGCATCAAACTCTCGGGGAAGAAAATAATTCTTCATCAAACTTTCAGGATTTACTCCATACTTCTATAATTTTGTTGTTGTTATCCAACTAGCATCCTCCACCGGCTGTCCCTTCCATTTGACTAGATACTAAAAATAAACCTGTCCTCTGGTTCTTTTGGATACTCTTTTCTCCAAAATAGCTTCCACCTCTTTCTTGACTGTCTTCGGCTTTTGTTCTTCTCAATTTAAAGTTTGAACTTCATCTCCTGTAGGTTCTTTTTGTAGTTATAACTTTGTCTCCTTGTATGGATACAAATCTACAACATTGAAGATAGGTGATGTTCCAATCCCTTCTGGCAATTCAATTTCATAAGAATTAGTTGAAAACTTCCTCATAATTCTACATGGTCCTATCTTTTTCATCTTTACTTTATTGTAAGTCCCAACAGGAAATATTTCTTTTCTCAAGTATACCATCACTAGATCTCCCACTTGGAATTCTTTTTCTCTTCTCTTCATATCAGCTCTATGTTTGCATTTTCCACTGCTCTCCTGTAATCTTTCTTTGACATCTTCCTGTAGTCTTTGCATCTGCCCTACATCTGCTCTACAAACTCTTCATTTTTTACACTTCTTGTCTCTTGTTTACCCAAATTTATGAGTTCATACACACCTCTTGGATTCATTCCAAAAACAATCTGAAATGGACTCATCCCAGTACTTTGGTTTGGAGTGTCATTATAAGCAAACGCAGCTTGATCAAGTGCTAAATCCCAGTGCTTAGGATTGTTATATACTAAAATTATCAATATGTTTCCCAACCTTATGTTTACCACTTCGGTTGGTCCATCTGTTTGAGGATGGTATGCTAAACTGAAACCAAGGTTGGCACCTATTTTCTTCCAAAGAGTTCTCTAGAAATGCCCATCAAGCTTTGTATCCCTATGAGACACAATACTTATAGGCAATCCATGTAACCTTACAACCTTTGAAAAAATAGATTAGAAATATGTGTTGCATCACTAGTCTTTTTACATGCAATGAAATGTGCCATTTTGGAAAATCTATCTACCACAACATAAATAGAATCATTCCCTCTTTGAGTTCTAGGTAACTCCAAAACAAAGTCCATACTAATTGCATCCCATGGTCGGTCTGGTATTGGCAATGGCTAGTACAATCCTGTATTTTGGTTTCTCCCTTTAGCATGTTGACATATTCTACACTTCTCAGCAAATTTCTTAACATCAGTTTGCATCTTTGGCCAATAGTAAAAAGCATTTACCTGAGAAAAGGTTTTGTCTTGTCCAAAGTGACCAAATAATCCTCCACTGTGTTTCTCCTTGATTATGTTTTCCTTCATAGAAGATTTGGGAATGCACAATTTGTTACCTTTAAACAATAAACCTCCTTGGATAAGATAATAAAACCACTGACTTCTATTATGAACTATTGGATTTTGTACAACTGCATAAATATCTTTTAATTCTGCATCATCTTTATACATATCAACCATTTCTTCAAATCCTACAACACCAACTCTTAATTCTTGTACAATGAAATTTACCCTGCTCAAAGCAGCAACAACTTTATTCAACTTACCACTTATGTGTTTTATCAAAAAATTAAAACTCTACAAAAAATCTACCCATTTGGCATGTTTCTGGTTCAATTTTGGCTGGTTTTTTATGAACTGTAATGCATGATTGTCAGAATACAATACACACTCCTTTGGTAGAAAATAATGTCTCCATTTTTTTAAAGCTTGCACAATAGCATAAAATTCTTTATCATAAGAAGAATACTTCTTCTTAGCTTCATTTATTTTCTCACTAAAGTAGGCTATTGATCTTTGTTCTTGACTCAAAACTGCTCCAATTGCAACTCCACTAGCATCAGTTTCAACTTGGAAAACTTTTCCAAAATCAGGTAAAGCTAAAACTGGTTTCTCTGTAATTTTCTTCTTCAACAACTTAAAAATTTGGTTTGTTGCTTCTGTCCACTTGAATGGTTGATTAGTCTATTTGTTTATTTCAATAATTGGTGCACAAATCTAACTAAAACTTCTGATAAATTTTCTATAAATACTTGCAAGACCATGAAAGAATCTTACCTCAAATATGTTTCTTGGAGTAGGCTAGTTCCAAATTGTTTGGACTTTCTCCGGATCCATTTTCAAACCTTATTTAGAAACTAAAAATCCAAAATAGATTAATTCTCATTTCATGAAACTACATTTCTTCATATTTATTAGCAGTTTCTCTTTCTGCAGAGCTCTCAAAACCAACTTAAGATGCTCCAGATGTTCTTCTTTGCTTCTACTGAAAACTAGAATATCATCAAGATAAGCGATGACAAACTTGCTTGCATATTCCTTCAAGACTTCATCCATTAATCTCATGAATGTGCTAGGTGCAGTAGTGAGTCCAAAATGCATCACTAACCATTCATACAACCCACTATTTGTTTTAAATGTAGTCTTCCATTCATCTCCCTCTCTAATCCTTATTTGATGATATCCATTCTTTAGATCTATTTTATAAAAATACTTTGACCCACTCAAACAATCCATCAAATCATCCATGTGTGGTAAAGGAAATCTATACCTGATAGTAATCTTGTTTATGGCTCTAGAATCTGTACACATACACCATTCACCACCTTTCTTTGGACTAAGCACTGTTGGTACAGCACATGGACTAAGACTCTCTTTAATTAATCCCTGATCCATCAATTCCTGTACTTGTCTTCCAACATCTGCATTTTCTTGAGGAGTTAACCCGTATGCTACTTTGTTTGGAAAACTTGCTCTAGGTATTAGATCAATATGATGACTAATACTCTTGATGGGTGGTAATGCATTTGGCAACTCATCCACGATAATATCAATAAAATTATTCAATAGAGTTTTGATTTCTTCAGATAAATCATCTAAGTTTGTGGAAGTTAAAATTACCTTAAGTCTCCTTATGATAGCAAAATGCATATGTTCATCTTTCTTGAATTCTTGCAGCAATTCTTTCCCACTTATCAGCATAACATTGTTTCCAGACACTTCTTTTCTTGCTTCATCCTTCAATGGCAACAATGTGTGTTTATTTCCATCCTTCTCCAGAGTGTAATTATTTCTTCTCCCATCATGAATAGCTTTCCAGTCAAACTGCCAAGGCCTTCCCAGCAAAACATGGCATACATCCATAGGCATTACATCACACAATATCACATCCTTATAAGTACCAATCTATATCTCTACCTTGCATTGTTTTGTCACAATAAGTTGATGTCCTTTTTGCAGTCATGATAATTTGTGAGTAGGGTGTATTGTTTTACTAGTCCTAACTTGTCCACCATTTCTGTAGAAACAAGGTTATCAATGCTTCCACTATCAATTATCACTTTACAACATTTTCCTTTGGACTTGCATGTAGTTCTGAATAAACTCTTTCTCTGAGCTAGTTCTCCTATCTCTTTCTCTGCCTTAAGCAATACCCTTTTCAACAAAAAGGATTCTCCTACTTTAGGTGATTCTTCCTTGTTTGCAATTTTAGGTTTCTCTTCCCTTGCCTTAGCCACATTCACATTCCCCTCATTTGTTACCTTATTATGAGAACAGTCCCATGATCCATGTCCCTATTTTCCACATGTGTAACATCGAATTTCTCTTCCTCGGCCTCTTCCTCTGGGTGCAAATCTTCCTCTACTAAATTATCCTCTTTGTGGTGGTCTACTACTTGAACTTCCTGCTTCACCCCGAGGGTGCTGAAATCTTGATCTGGTAGTTCCTCTACCTCTTGTTGAATTTTTTCCTCTATTCCTATGATTTTTCTTTCTCAACATCTTCTCTTCTACCTTCAAAGCTCCTTGATAGGCATCTTCAATTATCTTCAAACTCAGTAAGATGATTTCATCTTTTATGTCATATCTCAACCCATTTATGTATTTGGATACCTTTTCTACATCATCCTCTCCATGTCCTGCTCTAATTCTCAGCTTATAAAACTCTTCTGTGTATTCTTTGACAGTTATTCCTTTTTGCCTCAAATTTTGTAACTCTCTAACAATATTTAACTGATAATATTTTGGCATAAATTTGTCTTTCAATCTACTTACCATTTTATCCCATTGTTTGATCTTGGACTTCCCTTTTTTTGCTTTGGATGTTTGTAATTCATCCCTCCAGATAACTGCATGACCCTTCAATCTAGCAACTGCAAATTTCACCTTCTTTTTGTCATCAACCTCCTCCTCATAGAAAAAATACTTGTCTAATGAACTGATCCAATCCATCAACTCTTCTACATTGATATTCCCGTCATACAAAGGTATTTCTACCTTTGGTATTCCACTTGCTTTGGCCAATATCTTGATAACTTTGGCAGCTTCACTTTCCTCCTCTTCTTCTTCCTCGGAAGATTCTTCTGCGGCACTGGCATTTCCTTCATCAGGTGCTCTCCTCTAAGAAGTCTCCATTATGTACATCCTTGTACGTAGATTTCGGATCTCATCCAGCAGAGCTACATTCACTATAGGTCTCCCCCGACCTATGCCTCCTTCTCTCCTCGGTGTCATGTTTACTGTAGCAAAACCTAATCTATGTGCTTTGATACCAAATTGACGTAGGAGGTTGAAAGAAATGGGGTGGTAGTCTGGAATTAGACTACTGGTTAACTTTATAACCAATCAGTTGCGCACAAATAGATTATGTACGTGGATTTTCCCCCTGAGGGTCTTGCTTATATGTCCAATCACTCTCGATCCCTCGTTGACTTCTTCTTTTATCAAGTGCTTCAATCTGTGTCGTTGGTCTCACTTCTCTAGATCCCACAGATATCGCTTCGTCTGCTCATCAGCTAACCTGGACGATCTCCACTGTTGATGTGACCCGTCCAATCGAACGGTTGTCGCGCAATCTCATGTAGATTCTTACACGACTGATATCAGGTCGAGAGCACGTGAGAAAAGTGGTTTTCTCATGCTACGTGTCGACTGCTAAGTTTGATCACATGAATTTTCCAAATACCATTTACGACCTTTTGGACGCACGAGATACTGCTTCCCACTTATCAAATACAACCCAAATTCTTAATTCATACTTTAAGAAAGACACTTAAGGAAAGGTTTAGTGCTTAAGCTCGGAATTAATGTTTAACACTAATTGACTGTGATTTATAAATAATATGTTTAAACGGAGAAAAATACCCGATTAGGGTCCACAACGCCGATACACAGATATGAATGAATTTTTGCACCAGGATTAACATGCAACACCACACTTAATCATGTATTCAACAAAATGGAAATTACATAGTCTTGGCCCTCTCGACTCTATTAAAAAAGTTTGTCTGACCTCTGTTTCAATCTCAAATCCTATCTCTCACTCAAACTCTTGCTTACTCACTCTATTCTTGATCATCTAATTTCTCAGTAATTACATTCTTTCCTCTTTTATGAATCAAATCCTATCCTAACTGCATTGACAACTCAATCTCTATTTTTATCAACTCAGCCATTAAATCCCTATTCTCAAGCTCTGATACACACCTATACTAACAACTTATCTCCTATTCTAAAAGTAATACAATATTCTAATTATTACAATAATTGAGATAAAGATTAATTCGAGAGATCCAACCCTCTCTACTAAAACTAATTTTTGACCACTCAGGTCAATGAAATTCATCTCTTGTTAGCCACAACATGTGAACATACAATCACATTGTTGGCTAAGTCCAAATGCTCCTGCATCATTGTCATAGAATTTCCATTGTGCGTTGTCCAACTCATTTTGCACCTTGATGACATAGTCAATAAAGTAACATTTGATATTCATTGGTCTCGTAATAATTACCTTGATTTTTTAGCAAGATAATTTAGCTTTCATACTTCTTTATTTTATTATCCAAATCTAGAACTTTATGAACATTTTCCAGTGTAATAGCTAAGAAAATATTTACAATTTACAATTTGATAGAGCGAAGCAATGACAATCCTCCGTAAAAGAAATCCCTTTTGGAATTCCTATCTTTCCTCCTAAGGCCCTTGAAGAAATAGATTTTGGCTTAAGACATTGGAAGACATGAATTCATAATGCTTTCAAGGGGATTAAACATGAAAGTAATGAAATTTAATATATTGTGGGGAGTCATAGAGAATATGGAAAATAATTACCATTTTCCTTCTTTTGGAATAAAAGGAAATTTATTTTCACAAGCACGAGTATATAAGGTTCCATAAAGGTTTTTGGTTCAATTCTATGTAGCTGTGCTCAGTGGTTCCTTTGGCTTGGCCTAGGGAATTTATTGGCATATGATACAAATCTTCAAGAGAATTCTAAATATGCCAATTACCTTGTTTTTTCGAAGCTTTAGAAGAAGCTTTAACCTTTTGCAACAATGAACAAATTTAAATTTATGTTTAAGTTTGTTAAATTGATTAAATGGAAAGGTAAAAAAAAATATGTATATAGTTTAATTTAGGAATTAATCTTGAGATTGTGAATACATTTTGAATAAGGAGATTCATATTGTTACATTAAACCAACAAAAGAAATATCAAGACTCTCTGTGAAGTTGACAAAGAAACCATCCAAAAGTTGATTAAGGATCCTACCAAGGACCTAACACTAATTAAAACTGTGTTTCCTAAGATGGAGAAATTTTAAAAAATATCAAGGCAAAGCATTGCATCATACAAAGTTCCATTTAAACAACATAATTTTCCCTAGGGTGAAGCACTAAATCAAACTTTTAAGGAATGGGTAACTTATGTAAGAAGATTGAGGAAAGGAAGGGATGAAGATTGATCAACAAAGTGGGGAACTCTTATGAGGAAAGGATTTAGATAACTAGGGAGGGGATTTGAACAAACAAAAAGGATCCAACCCTCAATTAGGAGAAAATGGCAATACGATAATGGAACCCAACATGAAATAAGGGGAAATGATCAATCAATGAAATGTGTCCAACTAATACGTTTCTTCCCTTTTGCGTTTTGTACAATTAAGAGGAATTCAATGGAGATTGGGCCTTTCACTTCTATAATTTTATAAACTCTTTAAAAAAAATAATGAATGAGAACCCATTATTAGCAAAGCATTTTTGGAGGCAAACTCCAGTTTTGAAACTCATGATGTGTAAAATCTGTTCACTGAGTTTAGGAATGGTGAAAGCATATGCTTTTACAATGTAAACTTTTCTCACGTATGAGAAATTTGTCTTAGTTAGTTTGTATTACAAATTATTTATAATGATTCTTTTTTAGGGTTTTTTTACATTAGCTTTTATTTCTCTAATAACTTTCTTCATATAGATATAAAGTAGCGATGTTATGCTTATCGACTTAATTTTGTTAGTTTAGTTTAGACATTATTTTCCATTTTGCATATTAGAATAATTACACTTTATTTATTATATTATAAAAAAATCTAATAGTGAATTGGGTTGTAACAATTAGTAAAAATTACTAAATCATAATTTAGATAAATTCCCTATTTCCAAATAGTGTAAGATATAATTAATTACCTTCTATAAAAAAACTATCTAATTACATATAACCATCTAACCTTATATCGAGTAAATTAATAATTATACAAAGTGACTTATCACCATTAAAGAAATAGGTAGTAAAGGATCGTAGAAATAGAATTAGAGTGAAATGTTTGGGGAATTCAGTTTTTTTTGTTTGCGTTTTGTTTAAAGAGAACAAAAAACCCTTTAAACCGATTTTTTTTAATAAAACAAATTCATATTTTTCTTTCTTAAAAAATGCACTTATCAGTAGAGCAATTTAAAATGCTTCGCTTCGTTGTAGGTTTGCTAGAAATTGTTATCGATCATCTTTTGCAACCAAATTGTGAAAATCACACACAAATTCAATACAAAATGTATCTTGAGAATGAAATGTGGTCGCAAATTGAATTAAAAATCTTTAGGGGACAACTGCCAATCAAATTCAAATAATAATGAAAAGAGCATGCATGCATGCATTCTGACACTCACACATGTAAAACTCCCGCATTTCAAAAACACAGAGAGGACCACCATCACCATCACCATCACCATGATTGCGGGAGATGTGGACCCCACACGTGGGCACGGAACATGAATCACTAAAGTTTGCGACTAATGTTATACAATACATAGCCGTAGGTAGGTAGTTCATATGTTATACGTTGTTAGGTTTCGCAGGTTTTTTTGACCACCTTTTTGGTCGGTACACATTTATTGGAATTACAGGTTTTGAGTAGAGTTTGAGATGTGTTAAGGCACGTGAATAAGAAGATTATTTAATTAAATGTTAGATGGAAAATTGATTTATTAATATATAAGATACTGATATAAAATTTTATTAAAAATAAATAAACTATAACTTGAATTTTATTATTTTTGACTATTTAACTAATATTAATTAGTAATTTCTGTGATTTATAGTAAATTATTATTTTAAATATTAATAAATTATTACTAAAAACCAACCCTGAGCTGGCATGCAACATTACAACTTTCATCTAAAAAGTTAACGCAAAAAGGCATTAAGACTATAAAGAAATTAATTTTTTTTTATATTAAAACATGATATTTCAATTGTGCGGTGTACACTTTATAAATGAGTCGACCCAAGGGTTTTTAGTTGTCATGTATTTTAAACAATTTTTTCTTATAATTACAATTATGGTTGGGAAGTCGAGGTTTTGTTTTGAGATAAACAGTGAGTGAGTCCATTGAGCGGTTGACATCTAGGAATTTGTTAGGGTCTTATCCACAGAATGTGGACCAAAACTTTCTCATTTCAGGGAGGGACCGATGATATATCGACACCAAAGAATAGATCTTAACAAAAAAGTGTATATATAAAATATTATATTTTCTCTATATATTAAACTGTATTCATTTATAAAATAGTGTCTTAAACGCAATATCTTCTTAATCATTAATTATTTGGTTTATTTACTTCCCTGTTTCTTCAACATACTTTGTAGCTCCCCCCTTATCTTAATACTTCAGGTTTGTAAAATTATAATCTCTCTAACATTACTTAATGTTGTTGATTGCCGGTGAAATTCAAGGTATATTACTCATCTCCCACTTGAAAAGTAGAAATGTAATTTTTTATATTCAATAAGTGTATTTTCTAGGCGAGCAGTATTTTATCATTGAGGGTACGGGTAAATAGGGTAATGAGTGTAAAAAAGTTTGTAAATTGTTTTATATGTTAATTTAATATGTCGAATTTATATTAATATGTTTAATTTATAATATCTAAATTGATAAACATTTACATGTTTGGTTAAAATTAATATAAAGTTTAAAAAAGATGTTGTAGTGTTCATAAACAATTAAAAGTAATCAAAATATAAATTCATAATTGTTATATTGTAATTTTGTTTTATTAATAAAATTACGAATAATTTTTATATTAGAAAAATTATAATATGCATATTACATTAAAATATTATAGTAGCAACAATAAGTTAAGATCCATTTTATTTTATAAACAAAATAATGATTATGTAACCATATTAAAATTTAATTAATAAGCATATAAACTTTCAATACTGTGGATATGTCTACTTTGTCATAGATATTATTAACTTGTAAATAATTTTTGTTACAATACCATGGCTTATCAATACAACATGCCCAAAAACCATCTCTCATTTCACACTCAAAATATTTTATTTGAATTTAATTTGAAAAGTAAGAAAACTTTCAGTAAAAATCACATCATCAAAGTTTTTTCGAGGCTTTTCTAACCATCCAGTGTGCTTCATAAGACTGAAAGGGTTGTTGTAATGTCAAGTTATATTATGTTATCTAAACATTTTGACCCAATCAAATTACATAAAAATAAAAAATAAAATTATTAATTTTGTTTTTGTAAACTTGGTAGGACTACATCTTCATCATGTTCAACTTCTCACCCCGATCAGGGGAATAACACAAGATTTCAACCCAAGACTTCCTGTAAGGACCACGAGTTGCAGGCGAACGCATGCGGAGGCGACGAGTTGAAGAGTTGCAGCATGGTGGGAGAAATGCAACCAAGTGTGGAAGCATTCGGTTATAGAGGCTATGGGCAGTCCCGGCAGGCCGATGGGCAGGCAAGGCAGAACGGTGGAGACACGATGGTTGGGTCGACCAGTGGGTGAGCTGACCCGTTCAAAAGATGAAACGATGGCTCGACCAACATAAGGACATGGCGGTTCAACGTTGGGCGAGCCATTAATATAGAATGGCTTGGCGTCGAGCTAAGGCTTCATTCATTCAAGCAATCAAACACACAGTCGTAAGGTGAAAGGTGAAGTGCGTGGGTTTGAAGTCTGAAACGGGTGAAGGTGCAGGCAGACGAGTGCAGGGTTCAAACACCCAAGCCGAAACGAATTCGTTCACAGGCATCGTACAGGAAGTCGTTCCAAGGTGTCGTTCAGGAAGTTGTTCGAGGGCGTTGTGCAAGAAGTCGTTCGAAGACGTCGTGCAAGAAGTTGTTCAAGGGCGTCATGCCAAAAGTCATTCGAGGGCGTCGTGCAGAAACTCGTTCGAGGGCGTTCGTGCAGGATCGTTCGAGGGTGTTCGAGCAGGGTTGTTCGAGGTCATTCGAGGGTGCGACAAGGCGTCCAAGCGAACGATGGTTCGGGAATTCGTTCGAGGGCGCGACAGGGTGTCCGCTCGAATGACACGAGTTGGTGAACGATGGTCTGTGTGAAGTCTTGAATGGGCGTGCACGGTGAACGAATCACCGGTGGAGACTTGGCAAGTTGGGCGTTCGGTGGTGAGTGCCCGCCGGTGGATGAGTTTGACAAGTTAGACGAGCTGAACAAAACGCATTTGGGTGAACGTGCAGAGGCAAATGAGGAGTTGGGCAAGAGTTGTTCGGGAAATCGTCTGGGTGCGCCGACGAGCTAACTTAACGCATTGTGCTGGTGAATGTGAAAAATATTCTAAGTGTAATTCTAGGGTTTCCAGAGGATTGAATTTGTATATTGTAAACTATTATTATTATTATTATGGGTAGACTCATCATAGGGAGTTACCCCTCCCAGTTATATTGTTGCGCATTTATGTTAATGTCGATGAATGTTTAACTGTTATGTTATAATGAATGAAAGTACTTGGTAAAAGAGAAAAATAAACTAAGTATAGAAAGTAGGCGTAGTCCATGATCACAAGTATTGGTGAAAAGAATGTGTCGATGGTGCCGCACCTCCTATAGTGTGGTTGGAAGAGTGTCGCTAGTGTAGGGGCATGACAGTTGGTATTAGAGTTGATTGACAACGGGAAGCTGATCCCACAGCACTAACATAATAGGTGGTACCAAAGCTAGTGAAATACGACGAAGAAGATGATTCCATTGCACTAGAATGACAGGTGGTATCAGAGCTGATCGGGACAGAAAGATGAATACTTGACATTCGTGACAGGTGATTCAGGTTTCCAAAGGGAACTGTAATACTTCGTGACAAGTTTAGCAGGGGTGAAGCTTCGTGCTTAGGCCAAGCTGAACGACAAGACATGGTAGGTTTGGAAGAATGTGAAGGGAAGCTCTTGTTGACCTTATACAGGTTAAAGTAGATGAAAGAAGAGAACCCATGGATTCGAGATAAACTTGAAGTCTTGGAAAGGAATGTTGAAGAGGAACTTCTTCGACTTGGTTGGGCAATGGAGCAGGATGTAGCTGCAGATTGCGATGATGAAGAAAAGGAAGCCATGATGTTTGAGGATGTTGCAAATATGACAACGATGGAGGAGGAACTTGAAAGTGTTCAAGTTGGACCAGGATCGTGCAGACATTGGTGGATGAAGAAACTCACATGGAGGAGCCTCATGATGAAGTAAGTACTTATACTTGTGTTTGAGTGAGACTTTTGGAAGATGAATCGTATGCAGGGAAGAGCAAAATCAGTTTGCCAATGTAACGGAGGATCTTACCATGGATGTCTACGATGAGAACTTATATGGAGAGGCAAGAATCATTGACTGTTGCAGGACTTGTTGGGGATATTTGTGACCTTATGGTAGAAGGTGCAAATGCCCATGACAAGGGAGGAACATGGTGATCATTACGGAAGAATGGGGTCATGTCTTAGCCACATGGAGAAATTGGCTAAGTTCCCGGCATGACTCATGGAGAGATTGGGGAAGGGCACACACTTGAGTATGGTGATACTTGGGTGGATTCTCATGGCTGAGACCAAGAGGAAGCCTTGCTGGAACCTTCATGGGGGAGCCATGGTGGAAGAGACTCGTGTGATGATGATATGGTTGGGTGACCGAGTTCACTAGACTGGATTTGCAGGCTTACATGAGGATGATCGGTTATTGTGTTGGGTCTACCTAGTTGGACAACATGGGCAACTTGAGTCATGGACATTGAGTTGGAGACATGGAGCATGACAATCTTATGCAGAGACATTATGCAAGAGCACTTGTAGAAGTGTCACTTATGGGCATCCAATCAGGAGTGCCAACATAGGGATGTTGTGCAGGTGGATTTGTTGATGTGACATGGAGATGTTTTTCTTATGAGCCAATGGAGATGTTGTGCACTCTTGTACAACAAGGCCATGGACCTGGTTGGATTTGTGAGCAAACTTTGGAGCATTCCTACTACATGGAGAGCTGAGGCATCTTGTAGAGACCTTTAGGCTGAGACATGTATGTTTGCTAGGGTGTTGGTTGGAGATGACTCATGGAGCTCATGATGACATGAGGTTGTGACTTTTGGGACTTCATATTATGGTGGAATTGGAGGATCTGATGCATTGAGGAGCTGAGGTTAGGGACTTTGATGTAGGAAAGGGTGCATACTTTTGAGTACTTGTATGAGTGTGCTTGAAAGAGTGACTTGATGAGGAGGATCGATATGAGACACTTTGGAGTGATGGAGTTACATCGATGATGATGCCTTGGTGGCAACACTTAGGCATGGGTTGAGCCGAGACTTAACCACTTTTGACACATGGGAGATGAGACAGGTGTATACTTGTTTCCTTGGTAAACTTGAGGGATGGAACATTACAAATGTGATGGAGGTTGCTTCATGGACATGGATGTGGCGCATCGAGAGTCGGGTTTGATGAGAGGATCTCTTCACTTTGAGGAGATGGATATTTCATAGATGGATGATGATGTTGGGATAGATGCGGCTTATTTCATGTAGCACATTGGTACCAAACATCATGGGAAACATGTTGCAGATGAGATGTAGACTACTTCATGGATCTGGGCATGGCTTACTTAGATGGAGATGGATTCATGATCAACTTGATGTTGTGATAGGAGTCTGAGAAATGACTGATGATGACATGATGATGTGCATTCTCATGGTTTGAGCATGACAGTTGGACTGATCACCCGACTAGTTCGAGTCGTGGGGGCTATAGTAGTGTACAGAGTTGTGTTGGAATTATGTTGGAGTATCACAACAACAGTTCACACAATGATGATACATGATGAGGTCAACACAATATGTTGTAGTAAGCATGTAGCTTGAGTTGGAGGGGCTAGCCTTCCACAATGGATCAATATGTGGAGATTGCAACAAGGTGTGGTTGATGATCATGGATTGAGGAGACTTTCCGATTTATGGAGGATATACCAGTGGTTTATATGGCATTGGTATGGCTATCTTGGTGACAAATGGTTGCTGGGATGAGAGATTTTCGAGGATGACAATGATTTCAAGTGGGGGAGAATGTAAGGACCTCGAGCTACAAGTGAACGTGCGCGGAGGCGACGAGTTGAAGAGCTGCAACACGGTGGGAGAAATGCGACCAAGTGTGAAAGCATTCGGTTATATAGGCCATGGGCGGTCCCGGCGGGCGGGCAAGGTTAAACAGTGGAGACATGATGGTTGGGTCGGCCAACATAAGGACATGGTAGGTCAACATTGGGCGAGTCATATATATAGAATGGCTTGGTGTGGATCTAAGGCATCATTCGTTCAAGCGATCAAACATACAACCATAAGGTGAAAGGTGAAGTGCGTGGGTTTGAAGTCTGAAATGGGCGAAGGTACAGGAGGATGAGTGCAAGGATGAAGCACCCGAGCTGAAACGAAGTCGTTTGAGGGTGTCATGTAAGAAGTCGTTTGAAGGCTTGTTTAGGAAGTCCTTCGAGGGCGTTGTGCAGGAAGTTGTTCAAAGGCATCGTGCAGGAAGTCATTCGAGGGCGTCGTACAGAAATTCGTTTGAGGGCGTCATGCAGAAAGTCATTCGAGGGCGTTCGTGCAAGATCGTTCGAGGGCGTTCAGGTAGGGTCGTTCGAGGGTGCAACAGGGTGTCCGGGCGAACGATCGTTCTGGAAGCCGTTCGTGGGTGCGGTAGGGCGTCCGCTCGAACGACACGAGTTGGTGAACGACGGTCCGAGTGAAGTCTTGAATGGGCGTGCATGGTGAACGACTCGCCAGTGGAGACTTGGCGAGTTGGGTGTTTGGTGGAGAGCGCCCGCCGGTGGGCAAGTTTGATGAGTTAGACGAGCTGAATGAAACATGATCGGGTGAATGTGCGGAGGCAAACAAGGAGTTGGGCAAGATTCGTTCAGGCGACCATGTGGGCGCGCCGATGAGCTGACTGAACACGTTGTGCCGGTGAATGTGAAAAATATTCCAAGTGTAAATATGGGGTTTCCTCAGGATTGAACTTACATATTGTAAACTATTATTATTATTATGGGTAGACTCATCATAGGGAGTTGCCCCTCCCAGTTATACTATTGTGCATTTATGTTAATGCCAATGAATGTTTAACTGTTCTGTTATAATGAATGAAAGTACTTGGTAAAAAAGAAAAATAAACTAAGTATAGAAAGTAGGCGTAGTCCATGATTGCAAGTATTGGTGAAAAGAAAGTGGTTGGTGGTGTCGCACCTCCTATAGTGCGCTTGGAAGAGTACCGCCAGTGTAGGGGCGTGACACTTCCAGTTTGGTGAGATTTCATTTCCATGGCCATTACAAATTGAACTAGCCCAAATAGACAAAAAATAAACTGATTAATTAAAACATTTTGACTAAAAATTATACAAAAAAGAAAAATAAACTAAAAAAAATCAATAATTAAACCAGCGTAGGTTCATCTTAACTTTGAATTTATCAAGCTTCCAGAAGGATTAAAGCTCTTAAAATACAGAAAAGAGATTTACATCTTAAAAGATTTCATCCTTCTCAACACTTGATAAATTTAAAATTAAAATAAATCTAATTTGATTTATATATTTTCCATAATTTAAAATATTTTAAAAAATAAAAAAACAAAAACATTTTAAAAGTTTCAAGATACTTAAGTATGGGTTGAGCATTTCGAAGATGGACCCTCAAGAAGTCTATTTTATGTATGCAGTTTTACTATATTGTGTTTGTCACATAATAGATTCATAGGTTTGCTTAACTGCATTTTGCATCCGGAAAAGTGACGCAGGCTTTGGGATCCCTGCAAACTATTAATTTTTTACGATCAAACTTAATTAATACAATACAACATTTTCGGTTGGATAAAGAAACATGTTATATTGCCACACTCATACATCATTATCTGTTGGATTAAAAAAACATATTATATTTGCACACTCATACATCATTCTCTCTTGGACTAAAGAAAAGAAACATATTATATTGGCACACTCGAGTCATATAAAGAGTGTTAATAGCATGTATAGCTTATTTATATAGACTTGAAATTGCACACTCATACATCATTCTCTCTCGGATTAAAGAAACCCATTATATTGGCACACTCTTGACCTATAAAGAGTGTTAATAGCATGTAACTATGGTCTATATGTTTCAATACCTTATTTATAATGATTTCATATAGACTTGAAAAAATGAGTAGAACAATCTAATATACATGCAACCTGAGACCTGTGGAAATTTTTTCTTTTAAATGAAAAATACTAATTTTTAGAAATATTTATTTTAAATATTAAAATATAAAAAGTTATATATTTATAATAAGTATTTTTATATTAATTTATTAATAAAATTAGTTTATTGCATCAAATAGTTATATTTAATGATTGTCAATTAATAAAATTGGCGTCCAATCGTTATATTATCAATAATATATACGTTTATGTTTTTTGGTTTTTAAGTTGAAGATTTAAATGGAAGATTATTAAGAGTTTTTTATAATATTAAATATAGGTAGGTCATTTTTATTATGATAAGAGAATATTAGTTTAAACAAAATTATTTTACAACTTACAAATACTCATAATTTATGGTTCACTATGATTTCTGGTCATACAAGTATAATAGATCCATCTATTAAGAGTGAGTGAAGAGAGAAGAGAGATTAAATTTCTCAAGATACAATCCTCTTTTTAGTTCAAAATTGGAGGAGATATTTGCACTTCAAAATACTTGATTCCTCCTGACACATGATAAATTTAGAGTTAAGATGGATCTATACAGATTCTTTATAACATAATTTTTAATTTTATTAAAACCCTCCTAATACATATAAGTACATACATATGCCTATTATTTTTTCCCTTAACATGTTTTATAAAAAAAATTATATTAATGCTTTTTGTGTGATTGAGGCATATTATGGTAAAATGCTTTGAAATAATATTTTATTTTAAGTATTAAAATTTCATAATGTTTATTTAGTTAAAATTTAGATATAAAATTTTGAATAATTCAATATAATTTAGTATTGAATTTAGATGGTAAAATGAATTTTAATTTATTAAACTATTATTGTATATTCATCTCTTCCATTATATTGTATTATATAGAAATATAATTACCTTTGATTTTATTATATATTCTCAAAATATATATAATTCTCAAAATTATTATTATGTACACATTTGCATATTTATCATTTTTAATTTTATTTTTAATGTAATATATTATCATAGTAATTATATATAGAGAGAGAAAGAGTTTTACTATAGCAATTATTAAGTTTTATATGATTATTAAACTTAATTTAGCACTAGAGTTTGAGGCATAGTTATAAATATGTGTTTTATCATTTAAATTTTTTTTAGTATAATGTATATATTATGTTTTTTATTTTTGTAAATTGAATTAAGATGAGTTATTATTTTTATTGCTTTTTACTTTCTTTTTTTGGATATTATGTTTTTTCATTATTTCTTTTTTATTTAATGTTTTATTGATCTAATGCTCCACTAAACATCTCCCCATAGTAACTATAAGATGCTCCACTAAACATAAAGTCTCTATACTAAAATACAGAATGCTCCATTAAACATCGAGTCCCTATACTAAAATATAGAATGCTCTTCTAAACATCTCCCCATATTAAAATATAGAATGCCTCTTGAGACAATCAATCTTAATAAAAGAAAATAATCAATATAAAGAATATT
>APFE030271031.1:112971-166250 GCA_000404065.3 Pinus taeda | reverse complement strand
CTTACAAAATTTTCGTTGTATCAATTAATTTTTCATTTTTTCATTATATCAACTTTCTCCCTATAAATATTTTACTCATTATATATAATCTTTAATAAAAAAACTATAGACATGATCAATTTAAAATCTAACTTAATTATCAGAAAATAGAATCATAAATTCTTCTTATAGCAAATCAATCTCAAGCTCCTTGCTCGACGAATAATATAATTTTCATTTTCCTCTTTATTGGCCAATGACGAATAAAAGAATATAAATAGTTACAATGGAAATTATTGGTAGATGAACCACACGGTTGTTAAGTTAGTGGTTGGTTGGAAGATCGTTAAGCAATGTTTAAAAGAGATGGATAGTTTTAAGAGTGAGTACTGAAATATCATAAAGTTGATTAGGTTTGTAGTTTACAATTTTAATAGTAAGCAGTTTAGGTTGTTAAGAGGAGGTTTTGCAGCATTAGAATCCCCGCTGGTTGTTAAGAGGAGGTTTTTGCAGTATTAGTGTAAGTTGGTTGACAACTAAATTACTTTCCAACTAACTAGTACTTAGGGGTGCTGGAATAGTATTAGTTAATACGCAAATGAATGATACTTCTTTCTTTTTATTAAAACGAAAACGATATTATTGGAAATATTAACAAAGAGGGGGTTTCCTATGGAATAGACTTATTGGAAATATTAACAAAGAGCGGTATTATCTATTTGTTTTTATTTAGTTAATACTTTAGCAATCAATTTGTATATTGATTATTACACCGATTATTATGGGTGTAGTGTTGACTTATGGCAGAAGTAATGTTAAACTTAAAAAATAAATAACATATTTTTCATTAGATTTCAAAAAATTAATTTGTAGGCACTTGATTGGACAAAAAATTTGATTCCTTATTTCAACCTTAACACCATTTACCCTAGTCTCACCTATAAACCCTGCTAACTCTGAGATGGAATGCCATTTGTACATGATTGTGGATTTGGGGATGAATTTAAGGTGGTCGATGTGCTGGTGGAAGGTGGTTGGTACAACAATTGTAGACTACAGTTGGATTTGCAGACTTACTTATGATAATAATAATAATAATAATAATAAATAGTTTTCTTAACTTGCCAAGTATGTTGCATTTTTCACTTCCAAGGGAAAGGCTCTAGTTCTACCATCATTTCAATTTTGTTGTGTTTCATATGAGCAATGGAAACCAAATGTCGTTGTTGCATTGGCTTCACCTGCTTTTTATCACCAGTTAAAAAGGATGTGATTCCACTTCAGTAGGTGCTCGAAGCTCATCTTATGCAATCAATAGTACAATACATAAAAAAATTAGTTTACATTTTTGGATATTATTAATAATAATGTGGTCATTTCACATAAGGCCCCTTTGCTTTTACACTAGAAGGCCATCAATGAATCAGTCTGAAAATGATATATTGATGTTGGTGTTGAATGTGACTCTTCCAAGAGCTTCACAAATCGATGAATACTCTGCACCTTCCAATGATGAAACTAAATATGGTCTTCTTAATGTAGAAAATCATGTAGATTTACAAGCTCATGCAATGTACTAAAGCACATGACAAGAATCTACTTCTAGTTTCAACTAGAGGAAGCCAATAGATCGATGAAAAAAATATGAACAAGAAGAAGATAAATCAATTGCACATAACACAAGATGTATATGGGGAAAGCCACTGCTTAAAACCCCACTATCTGTATTACGTATATCAAAAATATGAGTGAAGATACAAAGTTAGTTCTCACGAGAACAATTCCGCACAAGTATGCTCAACTCTCTTAGCTCACAAACTAGCTCTTAGTAAACACTTATCTAGGTCTGCAACTCTCTAAGCTCCTAATCTCTTGCGTAATTCCTAGGATGAACAACCCCTATTTAAAGGGAATTCATGCTTCCAAAACAGCACAATCCAAACATAGGATCAATCTCTTATTGCATGCATGATATTTACACTCCAATAAATAATACAACTGATAGTACATTGTCCCTGCACTTTAGTCTCAACTGTGTCTTTCTTAGAATCGACATGCATGAGTTTTTGATGAGGGAATCTTTAGTTAACTAGAGTGACACTTGTAGATGCGCTAGTGCACGAACTGACTATTAATTATCTATCAGTTCCTCAAACAATTTGGAACTAATTTAATTGAACTTAACTCAGTAAATTGAGTGATCTAATTTCCAACTCAATTTAAACTCATACTGGACCCCTAAAACTTAGGGAGAACATATACATGACTTTAGAAAGACTTCTAACTCGAAATTCCTAAGCTAATTAAGTTAATTAAACTTAATTAACTATTTACATGCTGCTATGAGAATAGAATTCGATTTTGATTCACAGCTTAAATTCAAGGAAAACTTTTTGGTGGTTTTTCTTGTTTCCATTTCTCAACACTCCCTCTCAACAAGAAATGGATTATCAACTACCTCGATCCTATCTCTGTGGAACTCGAATTTACATCTTGACAATGCCTTTTTCAAAATGTCAACATCTTGCTCCTCCATGGGAATGTACTTTAACAACATAATCCACCTCAATACACAATCTCTAAGATGATGATATTGGATATCAATATGCTTGGATTGATCATGAAACACTGGATTTTCAGAGAGATTGATACAACTCTGATTATCACAGTAAACCACAGTTGGATCCATTTGTTGACAAAACAAACCAACCAGAATCTTCCTCATCCAGATGGCCTCACATGCCACCTAACTCACAATCATGTACTCTACCTCTGCCAAACTAAGTGCAACTGATCTCTGTTTCCTTTCGTACCAAGAAAGTGTCGTTGACCCAACACTAAAGATCCCTCTTGATGTGCTCTTCCGATCAAATGGACTCCCTGCCCAATCTGCATCGATGAAGCCTCGAAGCTTCACTCCCTTTTTTCGTCTGTACCATAATCCATACTAAGAAGTGCCCTTGAGGTATCTCAACACATGCTTTGACGCCTTCCAATACAACGTGGTAGGCCTAACCATCGCTTTCCTAAGCTGGTTAACTGCATAGCACATATCCGGTTGTGTGTTCACCAAGTACATGAGTGAACCCACAAGTTGCTTATAAACAATAGCTTCCACTACTTCCCTAAACTAGCGTCCTCCTTCCTCTAGTTACCTGCTAAAGAAGTCTCCATGGGTTTGTTTCTCTCCATGAAAAATATCTTGAGTATCTCATTCGCATACTTGCCCTAAGACACAAACAACTTCCCATCTCCTCACCATACTTCCATGCTAGGAAAGTAATGCATGAGCCCCATGTCCTTCATCTCAAACTCTCTTGCAAGGTACTCCTTGTAAGATTTTATCAGTTGATCATCACCTGTCAGAATGAGTTCATTAACATAAAGTACAATGATCAACAATTTACCTTCCACCACTATGTGGTACAAGTTCACATATGCGTCACTCTTCATGAAGCCCAACCGATGAAGTAGTATCTATCCTGGTGTACCAAGCACATGATGCTTGATTTAACCCATACAACTCTCTCTTGAGCCAACACACATGCGACTCACGATTGAAGGTCTAAAAACCTTTAGGATGCTCTATGTACACCTCTTCCTTAATCATGAAATTAAGGAAGGTTGTCTTCACATCCATTTGATGTATCTTCCAACCCATTTGTGTTGATAGTGCCAATATAGATCTTATTGACGAGTTCCTTGCAACAAGAGAAAAGGTCTCATCATTGTCAATCCCCTCTACCTATGAAAAGACACGGGCCACAAATCTAGCCTTATGATTCTCCACACTACCATTTGTAGCTTGTTGTACCTTGTAAAGCCAACAAGAGCTCACCATTGACTTGTCCTTTGGACTCGAAACCACATCCCAAACATTGTTACGAACTATGGAGTCATACTTCTCCACCATGGCATCAACCCAAACCAGCTGCTACACTGCTTCCTTAAGGGAAGATGGATCTATCACAACACATTCGCCCATAAGATTCATGAATCCAATGTACCTATCTGGTGACCTCCTATGCCTATGCCAAGAAGTGGGTGCTCCCACATTCTCCCATGCATCATCCAACAATCTGTCAGCCTCTCTAGTGCGCTTTCTTCCCTCTCTGGAAGATTACATGAGTGGATGTCTCCACTCCTGAATCCTCTACATGTGGCTGCTCCACATCAATCTGAGGCTCCTCAACCTTAGGAGCTAAAAGCTCCTCATCCACATGTAGCTCAATCTCCCTCTCAAGGGAAACTCGCATGGCCTTCTCCTCATCGAATCTGACATCCCTGCGAACCACTTTCATCTTGTTGGTTGGAAAGTACACCTGATAGTTGTGAGGTGTATCATTGTAGCCCACAAATTTCCCCAACTTTGTTGTTGGCTCAAGCTTATTCTATGCATCTTTGGTCACATGAAAATATACCGATGACAAAAAAATCCTGAAGCCTCTTACTAGAATAAGCCTCCTCTGGTGTCTTCATCTCAATTATCTGATGTGGGCTACGGTTTGAACATAAATTTTGGCATTGCATGTCTCAGCCCACAACTGTAGTGGTAGGCCCTGATCATGCAATATTTTCCTTGCTGCCCCTACTATGCTTCTGTTCTTCCTCTTGGCCACCCCATTCTGTTGAGATTTATGGGGTGTCATCAACTCCCATTTAATCGCTTCTGCTGCATAGAAGTTGTTAAAATCATTTGAGACATACTCATGACCGTTACCACTTTGTAGAGCTTTAAACTTCTTTCCCAAATCTTTCTCCACCAATGCTTTAAACTCACAAAACTTTGTGAAAGTTTGTTCCTTTTTTCTGCATGAAAAATATCCAACATTTATGATAATAATCATCAAAAAAATAATATAATACCGGTGTTTGGCCGTGGATGTTGTCATGAAAGGAAGATTTGGTGTATTTTCCCATAGTACACCCCTTTCATGTATCAACTTGCTCAAGCATACATTTGGGAAGACCGATAGAGATATGTTGTAATATCTTCAAAGCCCAATGATGCAAGTGGCCCAATCACCTATGCCAAAACTCACCAACGTCTCATCTCTACACCATTTTTTCTTTTGTGCTCAAAGAAATGCACTTCCCTACCTCCAACTTATAGAGATTCTTCACCCAAATCCCTATCTTCTTTACTTGACCCATGGTTATGTGTCGAAGGAACGCCTTTCCTTTCGAGGAGATCACATCATAGCCTCTATCCTCAAGCATGGAAACAGATACGAAGTTCTTCTTCAGCCTGGGCACATACATAACATTCTTCAAGGTGAGTGGAGCCCCATGCTCCCTCTAAAAAGTAATTGTGCCCAATCCAGTAACACTATACTTTCCATCATCACCCATCTTGATATGCATATGGAGATCTTTCTCCTTTAGGTCATTGAATAACTCTTTGCCGTTAGTCATGTGGAATGAAGATCCATTATCTAAGTACCATACATTTCCCATCATTGATGACACCATGCATGCAATGAGAGAAAAGTCCAATTCTAATTGAGAGGCCAAAGCCTCACCCACCACTCCTCCTGAGGACTTCTTCTTGGACTTCTTGAGTGGAAAATTTGTAGCAAAATGGTCGATCTCATGATAATGAAAGCATTACCTTTTGTCATGTATTTCTTCTTACCTCCATGATAAGAATCCAATTTGGAATGGGAAGCTTTCCCTTTCCCCTTCTTCACTTTAATCACTAAGGCACATTTTTCTTCATCATCAGTCTTTAATGAAGAGCCATCCCTAGTGTTCCTCCTCATCTCCTTCTGCATCAAATCCAACCACATTCGTTCCAAATCCGGAAACTTCTCCCGATCATTGACAGCGTTTTGTTAACTATGCCAAATCTTTGGGAGTCATAGAAGAGAAAGACTCACCATATCATCCTCGAAAACCATGATCCCAACACTTCCAAGTTCATCATGACACTGAGTGAACTTGGTCAAGTATTTTGGAATCATCTTGCCTTTCTCCATTTTGATTTTTCAAAGTTTGTCCTTTAGTGCCATTTCCTTTGGTCATTGTTGTGCTGATACAAGTCTACATAGCATACGAAGTTTCCTTTCCATGGAGACTCGAGAAAATGTGGTCTCGAACTCCCTCAAGGATTAGCTGCCTCACCTTCACCACACACTTCTTCCGTTCATCCAAATTTTGTGTGTTTGATGTTGTTGGCTTTTGAATTTCTTGATCAATGAATTCATTCAAGGCATTATCCTCTAGCACAACCTCCATTCTATCCCTCTAGGCTATAAAATTTGATTTGTCTTCCAAATTTTACTCGAGCCACAAACCGTAGAACGCCATCTACCGATCCTGAAGTATGTATTGCAAATTCAAATTTCACCTGTAACCTAAAACTCAAAACTTTGAAATATCCTCTAGTATATTGAATTCAGCTCTAATACCATGTAGAAAATCCTATAGATTCACAATCTCATGCAATGTACTAAGGCACATGATGAGAATATACTTCTACTTTCAACTAGCGGAAGCCAATAGATCAATGAAAACAATATGAACAAGAAGAATATAAACCAATGTCACATAACACAAGATGTATCTAGGGAAATCCACTGCTCAAAATCCCACTATCTGTATTGCATATATCATAAATATGGGTGAAGATACAAATCTTGTTCTTTCTAAAAAAAATTTGTACAAGTTATACTCAACTCTCTCAGCTCACAAGCTAGTTCTTGGCCAACACTTAGCCAATATTGCAACTCTCCGAGCCCCTAATCTCTTGCATAATTCCTAGGATGAATAGCCTGTATTTAAAGGGAATTCATGCTTCTAACACTACAAAATCCAAACATAGGATCAATCTCTTATTGCATGCATGATATTTACACTCCAGTAAATAATACAACTAATAGTACATTGTCCTTACACTCTAGTCTCAACTGGGTCTTTCTCATAAACAACATGCGTGAGTTTCTGATGAGGGAATCTTCAGTTAACTAGAGTGACACTTGCGGATGCACTAGTGCGTCAACTGACCGTTAACTCTCTATCAGATCATCAAACAATATGGAACTAACTTAACTAAACTTAACTCAGTAAACTAAGTGATCTAATTTCCAACTCAATTTAAACGCATACTGGACTCAATATGTTCTTGAGGATGCCACACATTGATAGTTGAAGGTGCTATCATGTGTTGTGCTCATATTGACTCCTCACCTTGGGAACAGTAAATAATCAACATTCCATCATTAACCTTATTTACCATGTTATGTGTATAGAGTAGATGGTTAACCTTATTTACCACGCTATGTGTATAGAGTAGAGATTTATTGCCATATTCATACGCATAAAAATTCCATGGTTAATAACCAAAGATAGAGAGAAAAGAAGTCTTTTTCATGGAATTTCATTGTTTGTTTGCATCTTTGTTTTAGCAGAAGAAAACAAAGAGGATATTAGTGACATTAGGAAGAAGTCAAATGTCGACTACATGCAAATGATATCAAAATTGGTTTACGTGTTTTAAGTTCCCTCGAGTGTAAGGGGAGGTCTCATTTGTCCAAACATTATCTTAAAAATGTTGGTAAATACATTGTCAAGTACTTATTTAATACTAAAAGTTTATTGTTTCTCATGGGGCATATAATAGATGGTGATGGGGTGTATTGTTAAGTCACTCTGTGATGTGAAGCTCAGTGATTTGATGGGAAAAAATACAGCCATGTTAAGGGTTGGTGTGGCATAGGCCGGGTGCGATCCCCATGTGATTTTGATGATTTAGATGCCCCTAGGTCATGGTTTCTCAAGCCAAAGATTAATCTTGTAGTCATCTTTGGAGGACACAGACAATCTGACAAACAAAAAAATAATAAAAATTTATTGTTAATATTATTTTAATATGAGTAACTTTAAATTATGGGTTTGATGTTGAATATGGTCGAAATAGTTGGAATCAATGAGTCAATTAAAGAGGTTATTCATCTTTTGGAAATTGAAATTGAACAAAATGTTGTCTTTCCCCAAGTTCGAGGATGTAGATGTAGTCACATTCAATTGTTTGAAGATATTGATTTTGAATGTGATAGAGTGAAGTTGAAAAAATCCAAGGGCATGGAATCCATGTTGTTTGCTAGTAATTCTTGTGGGCTCTTGGATCTTCTAGATGAACAAGAATTATGGAAAAATCCTTCTAGCTAACAACCAAATTCCTAAAACTCTCAACGAAAGTTACTCAACTATGTACAATGGGTAAACATATTAGATATTGTAATTAAGGCATCTTCGGCCTCCGTGGAATTTGTATATTGTAAACAAATATAATTCAAGGTCACTAGACAGGGTATTTCATATGTCTAAATTTATAAATATTATAAATATTCAACATTAAAAATATAGTCAAGATTTATCAATTTTATTAGTCCTTGCCTAGGCAAGACTCTGGCAATTTCTATTGCAATTTTTATTTTTTTATTTTTATTTGTATTACGTTTATAGATAGTTTTTTCTTTTCTCGCTAGTTAGAATTATGATTTGGCTTAATTATTGCTATAAATACAAAAGTTATGAACAAAAATATTGAAGATTGGGTTGTTAGACAACAAAAACAACACAACTAAATAAATTCTAATGTTTCTACTAGTATCATATTTGACCATATTTGTTTCACTTTTTCTTATATATGTGAACACACACACACACACATATGTATGTATGTATGTAATTGGCAGGGACTGGGTTGTCTCCAACGACACTTGTTTAAATAATGGACTTCTTGCTTTCCATTGTTATATAGTACTGTTGAAAGTTTTGTTTGCATGTTTATCATTATTTATATTGAAATTTGATTAGATAGATTAAAAAATATTATCAATAATAACATAATAACAACAACATGTATATAAATGATTTTATTTTGGAAAAAAAATAAAAAATGGTTAATATATATATTAGATTTTTAACCAAATCAAAACCAATCAAGCCCCTCAAGTGAGTCTTTACCACTCATCTCTAGACCCCAATTACCTCAAAGTTTATAACCAAGCTATATGGGAATTTAATTTTCCATCCACTATCATCTAGGCCTACATACAGACTTCATTAGTAATTAAACAAGGGTACACATTCCTCACTAGGTCTTATTGTCATATACCCATTTACATGTAATTAAAAAAAATTCCCATTATTTTTTTTAATTGTTTCTATTGCCTTTGCACGATTTATCTCGATGCTCTTCTTAGCTCACCAAAACTCTTGGTCATAGAAATATTTAGCTTCCAAAATCTCTCTCATCCGTGTTGATTTCACATGGTAAATCCTAGCAAACACCCCCCCCTCCCCCGCCCCTTGAAATCCCCAAACTTGATTGCATTATACATAGTTGAAAAAATCAACAAATTATTGCAGAACTTGGGTCCAAGGGACTTCACCAATCTTGCATAAAACTACATATTTCCTTATCGAAATATACCTTTTATCAGTGTGATATCCTAGTTAATATCTTATAATTATCCTTCATTCCTCTAACCTCCCACACATTGATGAAAATAAAATCCAAACCCCATTTGTGGACTAGGTCAATTTGGATCATCATATAAACACACTTCCACACCTCTTAGGAAAATATTGGTGCCACCATCTTTGTGGTCACCAAACACAAAGGAAATAAAGGGCTTTGTCACCACCTTTCACTGAGTCACTTTGAGTTGTATGCTACCTCCATGGCCTTATGGATCTCCACATCTTGTTGTCACTTTGTCAACCTTCAAGTTAGACTACTGTCATCATGTAAGCTAATGATCTAAGGATTCACTTATGAGATATTTATTTGCTCATACGTTGCTCATACATTGCTCATACATAGAATTTAACCTAATACAACTATAATGAAAGAGTTCAAGTTAACGATCTTCTAACACCAAATGAAATAATTAAGAATGTGAGAGAAATTATTCCAACCAACCAATATATCTATTATTCCCTTAACCAAACCTAACCAAGCTGACCAAGTGCCCTTCATCGCTCACTTTTGGTGCATTACAATGGAGTATCCCCAAGCCTTTGAAATTCACTTGTAATCCATAGGATCTAATACGATGGGATACCACAACCATGGACCGGAAAACCATTATTTTTGGCCTAACTATTTTATTTTTTATTTATTCATGTTTGACCTAATGTCCCTCCTATTAAACTTGACTTAGGGTTTCTCTTGAAAAAATTTAGTCAAACTGACCAAGTGAGTCTACATCACTCATCTTTAGGAAAATTAAAATGTAGTGTCCCAATCTTATTCAAATGCTTCATTACATGCAATTCATGAGCTATAATACCATAAGCTGCCAAAAACCTAAACTTGAAAACCACCATTATTGACCTAACTCTTTGACTCTTTCAACGAGTTAAGTTTAACTTAACATTTCACCCTCTAAACTTAATTTGGGGTTTTCCTTGACCAAATTCAACCAAGTTATCCAAATGATCCTTCATTGCTTACCTCCAAGCCTTACCTCTCCTCAAAGTATATAAATAGGGAATTTGACATGTCCCCCTTGTCACCTCGGTCTGCCTCCAAACTTTACTAGTAATTTACTAGAGGCACACATGGCTTACTAGGTCTTATAGCCATATTACTATTTATATTCAACTTTATTATATAAAAAAACCATTGTTGCTAACTTGACACTTTTGATGCTATCCTCTTTCCTTACCTTTGCTTTGACCTCAATTGTAACACTCCTACCACCCCCTTGGCTTACCTCTGGTTATGGGAGGGTGACTTGCTTATTTTGATCCAATTTCCAATATATATTATGAATATGGGGTTAACAAAGCTTCATTATTGCAAATTTTTTGGAATTTGAATCTAATACCACCCTTGTGATCAACTTGTCAAGAGCTTTCCAAAAATATAAAATTTAACTCAATATGAATTCTTGATAAAAAGTTATGCCTGTTCAAAGTTTTCTAATAAGAAGGGTCCACAATGGTCCATGGATCTCCAGATGGTATGCATATAGTTTTTTCTTAACCCATGTGGCACTGTTGTGAATACTTACCTCTTTGTAGGGTCACCTTCCGTATTGTGTGTCACAAATTTTGAGGCTTATATACAAAGATTTATTTCAACCTAACTTCACTAAGATTTTGAACTTCCTTTAAATATGCCATTCCTTTCTCATTGGCTTGAGAATGGATCATGATTAGTATTTATGAGGAAAAAATGAGATTCATGGGATTCTAGAATTCACACTATCATATACTTAATTGTTATTCTCTTGACCTGCGAGAAATCCAGAATACCAGAAATACAAAGAAATATATCCTAGAACACAGAATTATCACATGAAATGGAAGAAACTACAAAGTGTTTTATTATTTAGAAACAGATTCAATGTTCACTTGCCTCTTCGAGGGGGCACCCTCCAAAACATTAGAGCTCGATTACAATAAGACTCGATGATATTTTCCTTACTAAATAAGAATATCTATAGCTAAATGACATTTAAAACCCTAACTACTAGTGGTCCCTTGCATAACATGGGTTAACAACTTTATTTATTAACTATGGCTTTCTGACAACTAACTGTAGTCCATTTTCTCTAATGTGGGTCAACCACTTACAATTATAAATGTAGGATTATTGACTCTATAATTAACTATGAATCTCACTCGATCCATTGGGCTTATTACATAAATAAAGGGGTTAGGTTTGGACCTATTGATGCCTCTAAAATCGTTGCATCAACATCGGGGAAAACTATCCGGTCCGGACCTTAGTGTAGCTCCTTTTCCGTTTGGTATGGTGGCTCCGACTTGATGTAATGGGACCAGTTTCCCAGTGATATATGAGTTTATGCATGATTTGTTTGTAATGTATAACAAGAGTGATAAGTGCTTTATTCTAAAGTGCAAAAATATACAAAGATAACTAATCTATCCCGGGTAGTCTTCTAACAATGCGATTCTTGATTATTTCTATTAACAAATAAACATAAAGATGACTTATTCATAAAATAGAAATGTCCATTCATATGATGATTACTTTGTTTAATTAATTAAAAAAAGTAATAATAAAAAACATTATCGCATTGATCATAATATATCACTGACATATATATTTAAAAGATGACAATTCTGAAACATTCAAAAGTGACAAGTTAAAGAATTGCTTTAGAAACATATACATATCAATAATAGAAAAATTGATAAATGCTAATTCACATAGATAAATAAAACGAAAACATAGATAATATCATCGTATGCATTTGAATTTTCTCTGATGTAAATCACATTCAAATTCTACTTTCTAATTTGGGAATGCTTTCATAGGACGCAATAGTGCAAATATCATAAGAGCTTCTTTGTCAAAATGCAGAATTCTGGTCTAGTCTTTTATAAAAAATATATATATCAGAAGTATAGTAGTGCAACATTTGATTTAAGTCTTAGTACAAAATTGCGGACCTTTTCTAAAAACATGAAAGGGTCTTTAAATACTACTAATAACAACAAACTATGTAAATCGCTATGCGTTGGTATAACTAAAAACACTTAAATCTGGGATTTATCCTAAAAATAGCAGTGATGCGGCAGTCTAATGGATTCACTCTATCGGCTCCTTTTCCTGTGATTGCAATTGACAAATTGCAAGCATAGGTTGGATTTTTGGTGGCTGACTCATCCGGGAGTGTAGTTAAGTTGTATAGGTGGCATCGACGAGTTCGAGGACCATGTAATTGATCACATCCGCGAGAAACTTCATTGCCATCTGTTGACTGTGCGGTTTAACAAGGAAAAACCAGAATGTTTTCCATTTTAGGCTTTGGATTCCTCCGATTAATTTTTCCGTTTGCGTCAGCTCTTGTTTCCAATGCTGTTCCAACAATTTTACCTTTGGGAGTTTATCTGGAGAGTAATCTGTAATCATATTAGATAAATGCAGACTATTGTTTATTAATTCAATCAGATTATTTGTTGTGGCTCTGCATTTGGATGTGGCTATTTCATCTTTCATTAATTGAGACTCCCATTCAAAAAACAAGATTTCCTTATGTGACTCTTGTATCCTTAGTAGATTGGCAGCTTTTCCTTCTTTTTAATCTTGCCATGAGATAAAATTAGTTGATTTTTCATCTGCTTTATCTAATTCAAGCCTTGCATTCACTGATTTTTCAATCATAGATGTAGAGATATCACATAAGGGGGCCGCCATTGATATATTATGACATAGAATATCCAATTTCCGAGACAAATCCTTGGTTATTTCCAAGGCTTCTGTTCTAAATTCGTTTACTTGTGGATATACTTTGAATCGTTCTATCTGGTCTTTCATTTGCACGATTTTCTCTTCTTTTGATTTCTTCTCCTACTCACTCAACAACTGTAGTTTGCTCAATTCCTGAGACAACTCTTGTTGTTTATGGATGGCCTGTTCATCAATCCTCTACTTTTCCAGTTTTAACTGCTCTTTTAATTGTTCATTTCGCTGCCTCTATTCTATCAACTGTTGTTCAAGCTGCTCTATTTTTTGTTGTCGTTTTGCCGATTGTGCCTCTAGTTGGATGATTGCCTGGTCTTTTTCCCTCATCAAGTGGCTTACCTTTGAAGCCTTACCCATTGTCGCTGTTGTATAAACTCCCGCATATTGTGACAGTTTTGTTAAATCTTCTAAGGGATCAACCTCTGCTTTCCATACCACATTCATCATCTTTGCCTAGGGAGTCAAAAAATGAATTTGATCAATCTTCCTCTTCTTCCTCTGTCTTTTAACTACAGACCTATGCTTTGGAATTTAGAAGACATCAAGTGGTGGTATTTATTCAATTTGCAGTACAATCTCCTCAGTGGGATTTTCAGGAATAATCTATATATCATGTTGAAACTTGGGTGGGCCGCTTGTTCCTACAATCGGAACTGTATTGACTTCTGGCTTTTGTATTGTAGCCACTTCTGGTGGAGTGAAACCTTGGGATTTATCTAGATTACTGATGATTGAATCAAACTGTTCCCATTCCTTGATTAACTTGGGATCATATTAATGTCCATATCAAGGGGTTTACTAGTTCTTACCTGTTTCTGCTCCCTTTCTAGTGTCTTCTCCTTCTGAGGAATATTTTCAATTTCGGGAGTCTACTCGGTAATTTCCTTCTCACTGTGGCCTTTTGGTTGTACCATAGATGTTGTATTTAATAGGTCTAGAGGGATTTTTTCCAATCTCTGCGCCCTGAGCTTATAGAATTCCTCTAGTCCTTCTTCTCCCAATTTGATTTTGTCCATATGTTTGACTTAAGAAAATACTTCTGTTGAAACAAAAAAATCATCGTAGTTATCCTCCTCATGATCAAATTTGGCGATTTTGGCCTAAGCGGTAACATTGTAGGCAACCGATCTAGGATCGTACTGCCTTTTTGGGATAGTTGCAAGCTTTAATAGTTTTATTTTCTCGGCTTCCTTCTCTGCATGTTTGAAATCATGTAGAGTAAAAGCGCCACATCGAAGAGGAAATGTCGGGCACATGTGCTTTTTAGAATCCCTAAGAGTCCTTGACATCCCTTCAACTGTTATCTGATGTGCTAATTCTCTGGCCAACCGTTTATTAGGGATATACAGGGGAAGGACATGTGGGTTGGCAAGGCTACTAAAAAGTCTTATGTAGGTGAATCTCTCTTCTCCAAACCAACTACAATTTTAGTTAGGTTGACTGATGCTTTCTCAGATAACCTAGGAGTAGGCTTATTGAATATGGCATAATACACGAGAAGGATAAAGCCATGACAAATTATATATAGGTGGTTTTTATATGGGCTTTCCATAGCTCCTTATGATAAATGTAAATGGGATTGGGATCCTGTGAAGTCCATTTCCGTCCAAGAATGGGGTATTCAGAATTAAAACAGATAGTGTCCATAATATAGGCACTCATGTAAAAGGGAGGTATCACCTGGGTAGACACAAACCTATTTTTTCTATATTCAAGTATCTCGGTGACCATTTTATCAGACAAGATGTTTTCCCAGCCCATGATAAAACCATTAATTGTAGCGCCCATTAATGAGACCATCTCTATAGAAAATTTAGTAGAATCATGGACTCCGAAGAGTCTGTACATCATTGCACCAACATAAAAATAAGGATATGCCAATGAATCTATAGAGTACATACCCGATGTTTCATACTTCTGCTTGGTCGAGAAATGCCTCCATTGTCTGATAGGGTCGAATTGAATGGTGTTCTCCTTGGCAAAAGCCTCAAAAAATGCTTTGTTATATTGCTTCTTCGGTAGAGGCAAATGGTACATTTGTCTAATATCTTCTGCTCTAAACAACCCAAACACTCTTCCATCTGTTGTAGAGAACATCCTGTTTGTGGTTTCAATTCTCTCAACAATCCACTTGACCACATCATTATAGGGTAAAACCTTAGCTCGAGTAGCTATTCTATGTAGATATGAGCAGGCTAATTCCTTAAGAGTATTCTCTAATTTACTTGTGGAATCTGTTGTTGCCTCTTCTTCAAGTTCTTTAGGATCCTCTGCTTCCAGCAAATTGTAGATACTCTCCCAGAATTCCTTGCCTAAACCGAGGCAAGTAGTATCAGATATCAACCCTTTCTTATTTGGTTCTTATTTGGCTGCGACAGGGGCCTTGGGTTTCTTCACCTTCTTTGTCATTTTCTCTAGATTCATCACCTCAGAGTTGTTCTGCACAAACAATGAAATAACGTAATAGAGAAATACACCTGCTCAAAGCTAATATGAAATGAAAAGAGTTATGGTAATTCATGCATGATAAACGAAATGTAATCAAGTATTACCATGGATGAAATCATCAAAAGACTCAAACTTAACTGCAAAATTAATGACCTCCATAACTGCTGGCCATGATAAATAAATGTAATAATTATATGTCGCATCGCACATATGTGTGATGGTCCTTTAAAACGTATCTTTTGATTTTCCCGATCAGCAATCAGCGATAAATCGCATATCGCAGATCGGGAGGTTCATCAGTCAAGCTTAACACTTTCGATTGATAGCCCTAGTTGCGATAAAGGTAAGAAGTATAATAAGGCAGCGGGATAATCAATGAACCGCTTGATTTATTGCTTTTTCATTTATTATTGCTTTTAAGGGTTACGCTCGCTAATAACACTTTTTTGACGGTCTTTTCTTGAAAAGCACACCTTTCTTTATGATATCGCCTCGGTGAATTTGAAAGGGCTTTCGCTATGTTTCACATGATATGTGCGATTGCCGATTGCTATTATATTATCGGATCGGAGGTTTGGTATAGACCTTTTGGGATGCATCCTTGTTTAACTTTGTGATATGTGATCTCCAATCGCATTATCGCATCAGAGATTTGATTATGAGGGATTCTATAAAAGGATATGACATAATATATTACATTTGTTTACCAAAAGGTTTTGGATATTATTTCTATCGGATCGGACCTTTTGATAAGGATTTCCATGTGTTAAGTGACTAAATCCAGGCATGCGATTATTATTGAATCATTGAATTTAACTAAGTCTTAAAAAGGGACCCAATTCTATTCAAATTTTTTGATAAAATTTTGAAATGTGGGGTTGTTGTACAACACAACAAGACCCTAACATTCCCTCCCCCATCAAAAGTATCCTTGTCCTCAAAGCTGAAGTTGCGGAAACTGTTGAAGAATAATAGTTAGTTCCCAGGTCGCATCTTTTGGAGAGGCGTCTTTCCACTTGATGCAGACTTCCTTGATCATGCGACCATGAAGATGTCATTCACGAGTATTGAGGGCATGTTCTCATTAGAGCCAAAGTGAGCCTTCCTCATACAATTCAGATAGACTTGTTTGAACTCTGAAATTGCCCCCACCACTTTCTTGAGGCATGATACATGGAAGACCGGATGGATTTTTTAAGTAGGTGGCAAGGCCAGGTTTTTGGTGACTGCTCCTATACATTTCTATCTAATAAGGCCCATAGAATTTTGGTGCTAGTTTCTAGCAACTATTTTCTTGAAATGAGCACTCAGAACGATGTTGGTCAGCCTATTGCTTCATTATGTTCTTAGCTTGAAGTAAATTATCTTTGAGATGAGTGATCATGGAAGCACGGTTCTGCAGGATTTGATCAACTACCTGTTGATTTGCATCAGTCTAGAGAAATAAATTTTTCTTGAGAATATTAGTGATGGTTCTAGCAATGTGTCCATAATTACGGAGAAATTTGAGATAGTAGCCAGTGAGAGCCAAGGATCCCCTCAAAATCTTCAAGGTTTTTGGTTGGGGCCAATATTTCATTGCTTAAATATTTTTCGGATCAACCCTCACTCCTTCACAACCCACAATGTGTCCCAAATACCTGAATTGTTCCATGCCAAAAGATCACTTGGATAAAATAACAAATAATTTGTGATCTTTGAGCAATTAAAATATATGGTCTACATGCTTAAGATGTTTGTGCTTGGTTATGTTGTAGATGAGAATAACATCGAAGAATATTAAGACAAATTGTCGGAGATATGGTTTCAGCAGGTGGTTAATGAGGCTTTGAAAAGTAGATGGAGCATTACAGAGACCAAATAGAATGACCAGGAATTCATAATGGCCTTCATGAGTTCGGAAAGTAGTCTTGGAAATGTCTACTTCCTTCATGCGCGTTTGGTGATAGCCTGAGCAAAGGTCTAGCTTGGTAAATAATTGAGCACCATGTAGTTCATCAAGCAGATCATCAACAACTGGAATAGGAAACTTGTCCTTGATAGTGAGCTCGTTAAGGGCCTGAAATTTTGGACACATGCGCCATTCTCCATATTTCTTTATAACCGTGACCACTGGAGATGAATTAGGGACAATGCTAGGTCAGATAACAATGACTTCGAGGAGTTCCTTGATGATTTTTTCAATTTCATTATTTTGGGCAAAAGGATATTGATATGGGTGGACATTAGGTGGCTGGGCACCCAGGAACAAAGGGATGTTATGATCATGTTCACCCCTAGAGGGTGGAATCTCTTTAGGTTTGTCAAAGACCTGATGGTGGCGATCTAATACCTGTTGCATCTCAGGATGAATATGAGGATTAGTAGTTTCAATGGCCTAGATGGAATTAAATTGGGTGACTACTCCATGATGGCCCTTTTTTAAAAGCTTCTCCATTCGATGTGAGCTAATGATAATAGGAGAACCTGCTTGGTGTCCCCTTAATGTATGAATGTGGTTGTTCTTATTAAAGCTCATATATAACTCATGGAAATACATTGTGATAGGGCCCAATGTGCCGATACATTTTGCACCCAGGACAATGTCACAACCACCCATTTTAATATAAAACATGTGGGTCTTTAGGTGGTAGTCTCCCATCTGATGCTTAATATTTTTACAACGACCTTTCATTTCATGGTCCCCCCATCAGCGATAAGGACTTGGAAATTAGATACTGCCTTCACAAGGCAATGAACAACTTATGTGACTCTCTTATGGATAAAGTTATAAGTGTTGCCACTATCAGTCAATACCACTACAGGTCAATGTTTAATAAAGCCTATGATTTTGAGAGTCCAAGGCGAAGAAATGCCAGCCAAGGCATGTAGTGATATCATCAGCTCATCTAACGTAGCTAAGAGATAATTGTCAGTTTGGGTTTCCCATGCTTCTTCCTCGGGAACCTCAAGGGATGGAGCTTCATCTACTGAGTTGTTATCAGTAGCATCAATTTGAAATAATTTTGGTTCCTTATATTTATGTATAGGGGAGTACTTGTCATCACAGTAGTAGAAAAATCATTGTTTTATCCCTTCGGGAACTTCTACTGGTGACACCTTTTGAACCTTAAGTATTTGGGTTGGATGTGTCTTCGCAACGAAATTGGGATGGTTGGACTGGGCATTTAAGGAAATTTCCACATCTAAGGCCTTGTGGTATGCACCCAACCAAGTAGTTGGGTGGTGCATCCAGACATGGGCTTGGATGGCTTATTTTAGGCCACTGATGAAACACTCCAAGTAGAAGTCATCTCCTAGACCATCAGTTCTTATGGCCAATTTCTCAAAGGATGCAATGTAGTTCTTTACCGTACTTGTTTTCCGAAGCTTAGTGAGACGACCCAAAAAATTAGATTCCTAGTCAAAGCGATCACATATGGATTTTGAGAACATGTTCCAAGTTTCCTTGGATTCTTTGGAGCCAAAAATTATTTTTTCAAAAAATTCAATATTCCTATTTTTAAAGGACATGAAGATCATGCCTTATATTTTTACCTTTTCACACTAGCATGAAGAACATGCTTTACAAATACATCAATTACTAAAATAATAATTATGAAGACAAACCATAGCTACCAAATTCAATAAAGGGGATGATGGAAATCATGTGGAGTGGTAGGGTTTTTCTATGTGTAGCCTTGCAAGGCGTCAATTCCGATCACATGAAATTTAAAGGCATCATCAGAGGGCTTAGTAGCGGGGATGCGGAGATTTATTTTATCCATGGAGGAAAGAGATGGTTGTATTTGTTTTGAAGGGTTGTTAATTTCCCTTTCCATCGCTTTGTTCATTGGGCCCATGAGGGAACACACTGTTTTTGCTTTTTTGTAGACCCACATGATTGGGGACATATTGATACTGGGGTTACAACCTACAAACCCAACATCCCACTCAAAATATACTTCAAATATAATGGATCTACCTTCATAGAGTAGTTGTGGTAGGACTATATTCTCGGGTTTGCAATCAAACGTTTATTAACACCAGATATGATAATTGATGCGAGTTCTGGAATGTTGGGACTCCATATTGAGGAGGCGACATGGACTTTACACAAAAAATGATCAACATCGTATGGAGAGTTGGCTCTCCCTTATAGATTTGAAATGATCAAAAGAAAGGTGGTCATTTCAATGTCTTTTGTGCATAATACTCTTCTTGATCTATGGGTTTCACTCCTTAGACCCCATATCTGAATAGATCTAAGTGAAAATAATGATTAGAGAATGAGGGACATGAACTGGAATAAAAATTTTATTCCTCTCTCAAATTTGACCCAGAGGACAGAAGGAGGAGGGGGGAACATTCCAAAATTTCTTAAAGAATCTTGGGGGGAGCTACCATTCTTTAGACCAGGGGTTCAGATTTGGTTGGAAATCTAAAACAAATCATTCAGAAAGTCCTTGGCATAACTGCACCTTCTCAAAGCATTTTATACAATGGGAAGTTACTATAGGATTCTATTAAGATGAAAGAATATAAAATTGTGCACAATTCCACCATTATGTTAAATCTAAGGATGTGAGGTGGATCTCATAGTTCTAGATACCCTAATGGATCAATATCATATAAGAAATTCATTCGATCCAAGAGCCCTAGTGGATTAGGTTCTTTCAAGGAAGAAGTGAGAGGGAAAAGACACAACCCATCTATTCAAATCCAAAAGGAACCCAAGATTTTGCATCATTGAACAAATAGAACAAGAACTACTTATGGCAGTTAACATTTTAGAGGTAAATGGTATTTTATCGTCCTCGAATCTAAAGCTATTATTTGCATATTCAATGGGTTTTGACCCAAATCGGAGGATCTAAATCAAAGGGTTTTCACCACCTGTAACACCCTCCTCACACATCTACCCAACTACCCAACCAAATGGAGTAAACATGTGACAAGAGGCTACTATGATTGGATTCAGCCTCCTATGTGACCTTAAGGAAGTGGAATCGAAGTAACACATCAACCAACCTATCCACATCAGCAACATAACCCTCAGGAGACATGACATCCACTCAAACATATTGTCCTTGGGTCCCACTAATGTTTTGAACACCTTAGGCCTCAATCGCTCTCACACTATAGCCAAAATAGCATCCAGAAACGCAAAGTTGCTCTCATAGGCTTGCCTGCCAGTGACCAGAAACTAAATTTGTTAGTGTTATGCTAGTGACACCAGGATTTGAGCCAAATTTTCAGGCCCGGAGCCCAGGTCAATGCCTAGAATGGAATGATAACTCAAGAATAATAAAAGAATAGTGAAACAATAAGAAAAATTAATAAGTTGAACAAGACCTTAATCAGACCCCTACTAGCCATGCCAAGCATTTTGTCAAACACATCATCAACATGTAACCTATGAGTGTAAAAAACAAAATTACGTGTAGGGATCTCATACTAATCTGAGAATCACTATGAACCATTGTTCTCTCATGTCATTTGATGCATTATCATATATTAGGCATTAGATACATTATCCATTCATTTATAAGAAGAAACATGCTGAGATCCATACATAGTTGTTGTCATAAAACACACATATAACCAACATAATAACAACATAGATACTCATGAAAGTACAACCATATAAACCACATATAATCCATTAAAATTCTCATAGAAATACAAGGATAAATAACCTTTTATTAATTATTCAAAAACCAAACCCGGGATGGGACTTCAACATTCCACCCAACCATAAAATGGCTAAGCCAAATCTCTCTTTAGCCATTCAGCCTCATGCCATATTCCAAGCATGAATGTGGGACTCAAACCAAAAGAACCAACCAGGGCATACCGAGCCTAAACCACCTCACCCACATCAATAAAAATGAGGCTTTACCGTAATCCATCTCGGATCACTAGGCCAATATAATGAACACATCATAACAGGCTTTACCATGATCTCCACCCAATCACCAGGCCAAACAAGTATGGATGCCATCGAATTACTCTACCTACACCGTGAGGAATTTTCATACCTACCAGTCTCTCAGGCTTTACTGCAATCCAAACTTCGATCACTATGCCCTAAACCAAGACCCACTCTCTAGGCTTTACCGCATATCCCAAACCTTAGATTACTAGGCACAACGGAGAGCAAACCACCTCTTGGATTTACTGTATATCTGACCATTCACTGGAAAGGATTCCTAGGCCCACTAAGGAAACAAAATCCTGGCTTTACCACAACCACCGTCTGGCTCAGGGGTCAGTAGGCCAGAGGCTTTTCCGTATATCCAGTCATTCAATGGAAAGGATTTCTAGGCCCACTGAGGCAACACAATCCTAGCTTTACCACAACCCACAGTCTGGCTCAGGGGTCAATAGGCCCGAGACTTTACTGTGATCCACAGTCTTATTCAAGGACCACTAAGCCATGTTCTCTATCATTCGAAGATCTACCCCACTCAAATTTGAATCCATTTAGCAATTCAGCTCACCCAAAACATGAGAACCCCATCACACCATGGCTATCTTGAAATGGAAAGGCTAGGCTGAAAACATTGTTACACCTGGTAAAATCCATGTGATGATAGAAAATAACCACATTCCAAATATAGCAAGGAAAATACACATGCAAATCGATACCTACAATGAATCATGTTGTAGCTTCTTGATCCTGCCTTTCCATGCTTGATCTTTTCTTCCTATTGCCTTCTTTTCCTTTCTTGCTCCAATGCAAAAATGCTCCAAGAAAACTCTAAGTGTCCAAGAGTGTGAGAGAGAGAAAGAGAATAATGAGAGAGCTCCAAAACTCAACTGACAAAAGGTTACCAATTGATCCTCAAAAGATTTTTTATGAATGAGGTCTCTATTTTCTTCATTTTCTATTATTTTCCTTCATTTTCCTCCTCACATGCAACCTGTGATGTTTCACCTCCCTTTTCTCCTAATTTCCATTATTTTCATAAATAAATGTGCCAAAAATGCCATTTTGCCTTTCTAAAGCCTTAGCCATTTCCTTTTCCAATTTCCTTAGCCATAAACAACAAAATGAACACCCCTTGGGATGTATTTCCCAATATTCAACTTGGAATAAGAATCCCATCAATTGTGGTTATTATTTTTTCTTTTATTAACTTTTATTACATGTAATTTTCACCAAGGCTATTACAGAATCCTCCCCCTTGGGGAACACCATTCTTAGTGTTAGACCACACGAAGACCTCAACAAAACCTATGAAAAACAAACATATTGCCCATGGAGCTTTATAACATAGCTCGATGCAATATTTATAAATGATCACCTCACTGAAAGAAAACCATCATGACAAAACAATGTAAACTTTGAAATGGGAACTGATATTGTTACCCGTTTCGTAGAGATAGCAAAAAAGTGGCCCGATTTTGAAAAGGGGCAATGCAAAACACACATATTTTTTTTAGAGCATGGTTTTTGGCACTTTAAATTTTTTTATGTACATTATGTTTTAGAATGTTAGTGATTTGCATGTTGATTTAAAAAAGTGACGATTCTGCATCAGGCCCTTTTTTTTAGAGTATGAAATGTAAATAATTATTTTCTAAATTTAACAACTTTTGAAGTGGTCTTCTTCTTCATATTTTCTTGTTTTTTTTTTAGAGTGAAGTTTTTATTGTTTTGCATATTTAAAGGAGAAGGTTGATATTTTTAAGTTTCGATATTCTAGATATTTATACATCGTTAATTAATTTTTCAATGCACATGAAATAATTGTCTCTAAAAAACAATAATGTTTAACAATTGACATAAAAACAACCATTTTCAACATAAATATAACTAAAAAATTACACATTTTAATCACTTTTTGTAATGTTTTGCTAGAAATGACATGTCAAAATCACAATTTTTATAGGAAAAGTTTAATTAAAAATGGTAAAATAATAGTTTTTTTTATGGATTTCATGTCAAAAAAATAATAATAACCACTGTTTTTTTCAAAAAATAGTGATTAACATAAAAATTAATGCGAAAATCACATAATACAAATATTGAACACATAACAACATTATTCTTATCATAAAATGTCAAAGTCAAAACATTACATGTATAACTAATTAATAGTTACAAAAAATGAGCTTGATTTCCAAACATAACTTAAATTTAATCAACAATATCACGTAATCCAAACTCTTCATCCTCTAGAGTTTCATCATTGTCTTCTTCCACAATATTTTTTGCTTCATTCTGTTCATTTTCCTCTTCTAATGGATCTTTGATGTTTGTGAATCTCCAAATGTATGCCTTTCCAATCATTCCATGTAATGGTGTTTGGGGTTCCTTTGCATTTTTTGCCACACATGATTCACTAAAGTCCCCTTTCTTCAACTCAATTTTTTGCATTTCATCTGGAAGAAATTGAAGAGCATTAATTCTTTGTTGAATAAAATTGCATTGTATTGGATCTTTTTCTATGGCAATGCAATTTCTTCATTTTTGAAGGAAACATGCTAGTGTTGTACCTAATTATCAAGCACAAAAGAAATAATGAAGTAAATTAGTACAAGGACATATAAATTAAGAAATAAAATATTGAAATTCAATTCCATATAATAAAACTTACTGAGCCAGAAAATAAATCCAAAACCCAATCTCCTTCATTTGAACATATGTCTATAAGATAGTTAATCAATAACTGTGTTTTTTGATCAATGTTAACTATTTCTCCTTTTGCTTCTTTATCTTCATATGTTAGTTTTCTCACAACAATATCATAAGCCAATACTTGGCTATGACTCTTTCCATCTACCCAATTAAAAATCATAGACATATAGCTATCATATTTTGACCAACTATCAATATGGATGAACTCACAATAATTTATAAATGGTTGATATTCACGGTTAAGAAGTTTTGTCTTTTGCGTATAATATGAAATAGTAAAAGTTCAATTAACTTGTACATAAATGAATTTTTTTAACATTAATCAAATATACATTTTCAACGTCTTACCATGTAAGTTGCATTCTTGAGTTTGTTTTCCCCTTGAAGCTTGATAATAACATTGCCAATTGTGTGTTTGAATGAAATGTCAAAAATCTCCATAATGGTGATGATGTGACTTCTAGAAATCCTGCAACCACTTTACTAAGAGTTTGATAAGTATAAGGGTCACTATCCTAATCAATGTTTGGAATATTGAAACCATGGAGAATATTTGCAATAACTAGGGCATAATCCCTTTTAGGTATGAGTTTAGCACTGTCTTCACATTCGCCTTGTATTACTTGATATTGAATAATGTCAAACCCATTCCAAATGAAATGAGTAAGAGTTGGATCAAGTTCAACATTCTTATGACGTTACTTCTTCAGTATTTCAATCTTGATTTTTTCAATTAAGGTTCTGAAACTATTTGGTGATCCATTTGCATCCTTCCTCATCTTTAATAAAATAAACAAATACATGTGTAAGTTATAAAATAAAAATAGTATACAGATGAATAAAAATGAATGTATAAATCAACATACCTTTTTAAATGCAAGATAATTTTTTTAATGTTGATGTAGAACTTGAATCTGGATAGTTGTGTATAACATCATCCCAACTATCTTCATTCAACAATTTAACCATTTGTTCTTGTATTTTCATGTAAACTCGGTGACTACATAGATAAAGTAAAAAAAGTTAATATAATGATATGTATAACAAGTACTACCAAGAACAATATGTTATATTTAAAAAAAAATTATAATCTAGAAATAAGTAAAAATAATTCAATAGTCTTACTTTCGAAATTCCTCAGACATTTCCCCCAATGATAAATCCCTTGAACTCACATGAGATAATATTGCTTTGACAAGTTTGTAATCCTTCACTCCTTGCAATGCTGTCCAAGGTGTGATAGTCATATCTTCTGGATGATGCTTCATTTCAGACCCTGATGTACTGTTGCTACATATCAATGGTTTAGACCTTTTGACCTTCTGGTTTTTAATGCCAATGTTCACCCACATGCTAAAAATCTCATTAATCAATTCCCATATCTCTCCAATTCTAAATGCCATTTGGAAAATGTTATTAATACCTCTAAATAAATTAGTATTTACTCTGTCGCCTTTTGAATTGAATTTCTCCTCAATTTGATAGCTTATTTCCATACAACATTCCTTTCAGAAATCTATAGTAACATTTAGCTTATCCCCACCACATTTTTCTTCAAATTCACTATGAATAAATCTAACCCTTTGGATGAAAGTCATAGACATCCTATATTCGTTATCTAAATTATGATCCCATGCCACTAACTTTGCTTCTATATCTGATAAACCAACATAAATGATACGTTTCATTGTTTCAAAACGTGGGTTATAGGGATATTCCTCCATCAATTTTCTTTGAGATTCTACAGAATGGTTCCTCCCAAGCACATAATAATTGTATTCAAAGCATTTTGACTTATAAAATGCTTATTTGTTGGGAACTTGATCTGGATCAACAAGAAGCACATAATTAACCACATGAGAATATGGATTGTACCTCATCAATGTCTTCAAGTTGTGAACATGCAGGTGATATGGCTTTCTGATTTGACATTTACATTGTCCTTCACTTGACTTATAGATTTGTCTCACATTAAGCTGAAATGTATGACCACCCTCAATTAGGTTTCTATTTGTCAAGTTCTGTCGAATGGAATGTTTTTTTGTTTTAATAATGCCATCCTCTAAATCAGCTCCCGATGTAATGATTTCTTTGCTTTCTCTTGAAGTTTCACTAAGATCTTGACTATTGGTAATGCTACTTTAGAATGTTCAACTTTACTTTTCTTCCTCACAACATTCTCATCATTATCTAGAACATATTTATTCTTGGCCATTTTTACTTTTGGTCTTTTACGACTCTTCTCCCTTCTAACATCAGTTCCAATGTCATCCTCAATAACGACAACATATTCTTCAATGTTAGTTTCAACTTCCTCATCTTCAAAAGTAATCTGTCTAGCTTTGCTAGATTTATCCACTAGAGGCAATTTTTTCTGATCCCTTGGATGTAGTTTTGTAGCATGATGAATTACTACATTTTGCTTGTTTGTCATATCTTCTTCTGACACTAAGTAGAAACTACTGACAACTTTCATAATATCATGCTCTATGAAATGAACGCATCCCAACATAATTGAACAACTTTCAACAAAATTATGCCAAACAAAATATCATATGTCAATAAAAACAAAGTTATAAAAATATAATGATATGGTTACAAGAATGAAAAACACAAATCTAAATAACAATACTTACGATATTTTGTTTAATCTCATTTATGATTTGTTTACCCAACTTTCTAGATACCTCTTTCATGTCATACAATGAATATGATAACTGGTATTAAATATTTTCATGCGACTTGGGAAGTTTTGTAAGTATGTAAACAACTTCACTATCCGGTATCGAACACATATCTATAATATTTCCCAACACCTCATAAATTCCAGTATCGTTAGGTATATAAACATATAGATATATCTACACATATTGGCTTTCTCCTTCTTTCACATACCAGACATTTGCTGGAAGTTCCACTTCTTTTGATTTCTTCCAGTATGAAATCATCTTCTTATCATTTGAGGCACTTGAAATATTTGTAGCTATCAGCTCAGTTTTGGTTCGTTCAATAATGTTTTTTGAAGATGCACCTTTAATAGTCTTTGGTCCCGAAAGATTCACATAAATCTTGTTTGATGCCATTTTCCTGAAAAAAGACACATATAAATCAGTAAATTACAAAAAATAATAACTTAAATTAACAACCAAAATGACAAATGATAATTTTTTTGAAACATAATAATTAAAAAAAATAAAAAAATAAGAAATTTAAAAATACAGCACCCTGACGTCCCACCGCGGAAATTGGCCGACAGTTGGGGCCAGGCCGCCTACCCCACCCCGGAGCCCACAACATCCCCCCCTCCCCACCCACCACCACCCGCCCACCTCCCCATCCAACCCACCCCACCAATCCCGATGCCTGGCAGCCAGCCCTTCGCCCCACCCCGACGGCCCAACGGCCGGCCAGGCCCGCTCCCTGCCCCACTTCGGTGGCCCAAGGGCCTACCACCCCGACCGATCATTGGGTCGCTGGGGTGGAAATGGGTGCTAGGAAGCCATCCCCCTTGCCCCTCACTCACAAGCCCGTTGGGCCACCGAGATCATTATCGGGCCCACCACTTCCACTGCAAACATAGTGGGTAAATTTGTCCCACAAAGTTTTTTAACTTCTAAAAAAAAATTAATTTCATTAAACTTATTTAATTTTAAAATTTGCACAGCAAAAAAATTAACTCACTTTTCAAATGCGATAATCCTCTGTTGAATATGTTGTTGATAACAATGTACCTGCTCCACAAATTCACTCCAAGTATTTTAACGAACTTCGGAAAACCTTGATGTGATGTGAGGAATAATGATAATGAAATTTGTTATATAGAGGAATTTACAAAATTGTTTTACCGTACGGTTAATGTGGGATTAATTTGTTTTTATAAATTTTAACATGTTAATTTTGTTATGGTGATATAGGAAACTACGATAAAGTGAACATTACAGAATTGTTTTACAGCATGATGAACATGGGATTAATTTGTCTTAGAAGGTATAATGAAAATTATAGAAAACATTCAATTGTTTAGTAATATTATATATTATAAGTAATAAATTAATTTAGGTAAAATATTTAGTTTACAGTTTTAATTTTAAAGATTTATTTCTTAAAAAGAATAGTTAAAATTTTCAATAAATTGTAGAAGAAAATAATGTTAGAAAATTATATATTACAGAGTAATGGAACAAATAGAATATTGTATAAATATAAACACAAAAAAACACATAAAACTAGAGAGACATAGATATACATGGTTCACCCGGTTTGGGCTACGTCCACACCGAACAGCCAATCCTTCCTTTCTATTATCCAACAAAATGAAGAGACACAACCTACAACAGATTCGCTATAATATCCTCTGTTTTCTCTCACAGTCTTACCTCTCTGTTTCTCACTCGGAGAATACACATCTATTACACAGCCTCAATACAATGCCCTCATACAAAGAGAGAGGTTGCCTTCTAGGGAAAAAAACCCTAAACTAAACATAAGTTCTACCTTCAGATCATCCGCCTAATGACTGGTGCAGATTGACAAGAAATTGCTATACTTTTACAAGGCAATTTTAAATCTGTTTTTAGTGCCAAGGGATCGTTGTCCCCTAGACCCCCCAGCCGGGGGGGATTGGCCCACCCGAACCCCAGCGGGGGGTGGGGGGGGACAAGTTCCCCCTGCACCCCCTCGCGTGGAGGGGTGTTCAAACTTCCTGTGGTATACATCCGGCTGAAACAAAGACCTCTAAATAATCATTCTCCACACCCAACAAATAATGGAGGGAAATACATGAAACAAAATTTTTGGATGGAAAAATTTTGACAAAAAAAATTGGAGGGAAATTTTCATTCTTTAAGCTATATATTGTGATTAACCTCTTCTATTTGAGAGGCATGGATTCTTCTAATAGTGAAATTTCTCTTTGTGAAGCATCAACATCTTTGTCGCGTATTAACTCTATTCATTAAACCAAGTCTTTCGGTAGAAATCACATGAGAGAATTTTTTGGCCGACGCATTTTGAACCAACAAGTGTGGTTCATCATCAGGACCAGATGATGAACCACAATTGTTGGTTCAAAATGTGTCGGCCAAAAAGTTTTCTCATGTGATTTCTACCGAAAGACTTTGCTTAAATCTATTCATATTGATGAATATAATGGAAATTCTTCCACTATGAATAGAGAGCCAATTCTTCCACTTAGTCCTAATCCTAAGGACTATGAGAGAAACACTGATGAAAGACGCGATGAAGAATTTCAAATAAATAAAGAGTCACGGTTTCCACTTAGTCCTAATCCTATGGATTATCAGAGTAACAATGATAAAGAGCATGATGAAGAATTTCAAAAGAAAGGAGTGTCACGGTGTCCACTTAGTCCTAATCCTATGGAATATGAGAGCGGTAGTGATGAAGAGCATGATGATGAATTTCAAAAGAATGGAGTGTCACAGTGTCCACTTAGTCCTAATCCTATGGACTATGAGAGCAACAATGATGAAGAGCATGATGATGAATTTGAAAAGAATGGAGTGTCATAGTGTCCACTTAGTCATAATCCTATGGAATATGAGAGCAGTAGTGATGAATAGCATGATAAATAATCTCAAAAGAATTGAGTGTCACGGTGTCCACTTAGTCCTAATCTTATGGACTATGAGAGCAACAATGATGAAGAGCATGATGAAGAATTTCAACTGAATAGAGTGTCACAGTGTCTACTTAGTCCTAATCCTATGGACTATGAAAGCAACATTGATGAAGAACATGATGAATAATTTCAAAAGAATGAAGTGTCATGGTGTCCACTTAGTCCTAATCCTATGGACTATGAGAGAAGCAGTGATGAAGAGCATGATGAATAATTTAAAATGAATAGAGTGTCACAGTGTCCATTTAGTCCTAATCCTATGGACTATGAAAGCAGCAGTGATGAAGAACATGATGAAGAATTTCAAATGAATAGAGTGTCATGGTGTCCACTTAGTCCTAATTCTATGGACTATGAGAGCAACAGTGATGAAGAACATGATGAATATTTTCAAATAAATAAAGAGTCATAGTTTCCACATAGTCATAATCCTAAGGACCATGAGAGCAGTAGTGACAAAGGACATGATGAAGCACTTAGTCCTAATCCTAAGGACTATGAGAGTAGCAGTGACAAAAAACAGGATGTAGAATTTTTAGTAAGTAAACAGTGGCATTTTCAACGTAGTCCTAATTCTATGGACTATGAGAGTAGCATTGAAAATGCAAATGAGGAAGAATATCCAATAAACATCGAGTGAAATTTTTCATTTAGTCCTGATTCTAAGGACTATGAAAATAGCACTAAAGAAGGGGAAGATGAATAATATCCACCAAGTCAGTTTTTCAAAAGCACATTTGATCATAGTGAGGATAGCATTCCTCAGAATGATAATGAAAATGCTTATAAAAATGATGATCAAATGATGGATATGTTGCTAGGAAATAATTTATCGTGGAGTAGGAGAAGACCTTGTTGTATCAATTGAAGACGTTCTAGTTATACAAGGGGTAGAGCAGAATATCTGACAAGAAGAAGTTCTATCAACGCTCTCATTTCAAGTGAATGTTGTCAAAAAGATTGCTTGAAACATATGGATTTCAAATTTGCATTAGAGAAAAGAAAGAGATATTTGCCAATGAATAAAAGCACGCAAAATTCATATTTACTTGGGTGCATGCAATCTACATTGTCAGGTTATGATTATCGTATTAGGTCTTTATTTATCTATAGAAAGGCTTTCAAAATGTTTCATTCGATGGGTAAATTTTGCCTCTCAAGAATCCAAGAAAATTTGGGAAAGGATCCCACATTTTATTCAGAAGTACATCATAAATGACAGTTTGGGCCATTATCAAATACTGGAATGTTATGGATGAAATATTTCTTTTTAAAGCATGGAGAGTGTATGCCAAATAAAGAGAATACATATTCCAAATAATTTTTCAAGATGAGAAATATACAACTTGTACAAAGAATATGCAGAAGGTTCTAAGGGACATGGTCGGTTTATTACATATCAATATTTTGTGAAGGTATGGAAGAAAGAGTTCAACAATGTTTGTATTCATAGGAAGACAAGGATGCGGATTTGTAGTACATGTGATTCTTTTAAATAAAAGAGGGATAAGTGTAAAGGGTCAGAAAGAGGTAAGCATTCATAACTTTAACTTTTAAAATTGTATAGTCATCAACTATGAAAACATATTTCTTAATGATTCTTTTATGTTGTGTGGATTCCATTGTCAAAGAACTTCAGGAGCATCGTGAACAACAAACAAGTGAAAGGAAAAAGTTGTACAAGCATCGAAAGAAGTGTTATGATAATCCAAATAAATATTTGGGTTTGATAATTGATGGTATGGACTAGAAGAAAACACTTTTACCACATTTTGTTTGCACACCCAAAAAATTACAAGAGGAAAATATTATTCAGTATCACTTGGTCGGTTATAAGGTCTTCAATGGGAAAATGTTGCCAAGGGTATACTTCACAGCTCCAAATATTCATAATGATGTAAATCTGAAAATAACCATAGTTCATGATATTCTTTCTCATTGGTCTGGTAATCTTCCTGAAGTTTTGTATCTACAATTGGACAACACTTGCCGTGAAAACAAAAATCAGGTTGTTTTTGGATATCTAAACATGCTTGTTGAATTGATAATTTTTTAGAAGGTAAGGGTTGGTTTCCTTCTTGTTGGGAACACTCATGACCATACTGATCAGATGTTCAGTTTTTTTTCGGCCACATTGAGGAGGAAGGAAGTTGGGAGCTTGCCATGATTAATTGAATGTATTAAGAAATCATACATTCCAGAGCCTACTTTTGATGTGTTGGAAGAAATTGTTGACATGCGAAGGTTTATTATGGTATCGCAAGGTGAGGAGAAAAGCATTGAACAAATTAATGACATTAGCTTCCAACATCAATTTCATATTAGAAAAAAATGATGGGAAAACACTAATATGGGGCAAGAAGTATTCAACTACTGTAAAATGGGCATCGTCATCAGGTTTGGAATTTTTGAAGTTCATTCCAGATCATCCAATATTTGCATCAAAAATATTGTTATTACAATCAGTTGGTGAAGTTCATAATGCACGCAGACAGAATAAAGATATAAATTATTTTGATTGCCTAGAAGAAATTAAAAAATTTATTAGATATACATATAAGTACTTTGACATTGCTGATATAGTATGGTGGAAGTCAGTTTTCAATAATCAAAGTGATGTCATTTCAAGAACAACAAATGAAGATATACCTTTGAAAAATCCATTTATTTGGCCACAAAATGTGTCAAATGAACATGAGGAAAGAAACATTGTTGAACAACAACAATCTCAAGATATTATTAATTCTTCATAGGTAGAGGAAAGAGAAATGTATATTGGTTCCATAAGATCTCGTGCACAATGTCAAGCCATGGAAGACCTCTATAGGGGTTCAATACAGGATATTAAGGAGGGTTGCATGATCGTAGTGCTAGAAGATGGAGATCCCAATGGCTATCCATTATGGGTTGCTAAGGTTATAAAGGTCTTTACAGAAAATGAAGAGGTTACAAGTGTTGAAGTACATTGGTATGGCACAAATACACACCCATTTAATGGCGTGTATAAGCTAGAGATGGTAGTTGATAAAAAAATAAGTGGAAAGAGAAAAATAAAGGGTACAAATATAAATCGTCACTGCACATACCTCTTAAAATTGGAGGATGTTGACATACTCGTTTATGACTTCAATTTAACTAAGAGAGGAACTCTTCACTTCAAGATGATAGAGATTCTAAAAATGTTGTTACCAGAAGGAACAACATTGAGATGGGAGTTTGCTGAAACCAATTGTAGATCTAGAAAAATTTTGAAACCTGAAATGGTGGGCATGCATGTGGACTCAGATGGGGCACTAGTTGATGAAAGAGAAGAATATGGAACATCTTCGGCTGCATCCAATCATTCAGCTGAAGATGTGAATTCTAATGGTGTGCAAGAAAATATGAGTGATTTTGAATAATTGTCTAAGATAGTTTATATAACTGATGTTTGCATCGTATCTTGAAATAAAAATTTGATTTCCACATGGTGTTAAATCAAAAGTTATGATTCATTTTTATGTTGGATTATATGTTTTAATTATGATGACTTTTATTGTTTAGAATATCTACAATGCAACAATAAATTAGAGATATAATGTATGTTTCATTCAATGTACAAATAAAGATATTTTGATTAATTTAGTCATGTAATTTGTTCATAATGTCATGGTTTTTTAATTTTATGGTTGAAAATTTTCCCTTTTTTTGTATATTTAATGTTATGGTTGAAAACAATTAGAATTTTAGCGATCTCTAGTGTGATTTTATTATATGTTTAACAACATGGATGAAAACTAATAGAATTTTAATGTGTTTCAGATACCATTTTTATCTTTATCGGCATTACTAAAACATGTTGAATTTATACTTAGGAAAGAAAAATGTTATTCTACCAAAAACATTAGTGTGTGTTTTCATCAAAAACGATTGTTTTATGCACATAAAAAATTGGTTTTATTGGCATTTTTTAAAAATGTTGAAAATTGACCCTAAAAAAAACCATTGTTCTAGTATCAACACTTTTCGTTTTCAGGGTGCTTTTTGCACAATTTTTGCACGAAAAATTCGTTTTCACTACTGTTGTAGCATTTTTTGGTTTCGATAAGTTAGAATAAATTAGACAAAAAAATGAAAATGTATTTACAAAATGTTAAGATAGGATATGGACAAAAAGAATATTGAATAAAAAATGTTAGGAAAATATTTTGATAAAAACGTCCATATCAGAGAAAATGTTAGGGTAGATGCCCCAAAAAAGAAGGCAAAATAAAATGTTAGGTTAGACATAAAAGAAAAAGAAATAAACTCTGAAAGTGTTACAAATCTACATGCCACTACTTTGTTCTAAATTCATTTTGAAAATAATAGTTGTGTGCAGTTTGTTTAAATGCCACACTAGGTTATTTTATTCAATTATACAGTTGCATCATAATTGGATTTGTTTTAAATTAATTCTCATAGGTAGAAAATAAATTGGCTCAACAGTTTAATCTGATCCAGTGGAAGAAATAAGGTATAGAGATAGATTTCTTATAAAAAGAAAATATTGGGTTACTAGTTCAAATGCTCTCTGGAAAGATAAGTAAAAATGTTAGGAATAGAAGGGTAGGTAGAAATGTGAAAGTTTGAAATGTTGAAATGGTTATTTCCTAAGTATTGTATTGCATCACATCATTCATAAGTGAATGAACCATTGGGCAGAAGATAGTGCAATGTGAGATAACGCTATCCATCGTTGGATGACTATTGATTCCTGACCATAGGATCATATCACATCGCATTATTCATAAGGAAATGAACCATTGGGCGGAAGAAAGTGAGATTTGCGATATTATATCACTTCATTCATTAAATCACCCAGACCCACAGCCGCTGCGTTCACATATCATATTGTGACCCCACCGTTCATTCCCCGCTCATACATGTTAAATTCCCTCCACCTCACCTCTCATCCCACACACTCCTCCGCAATCATACGGTCCACACTCCCTTTCGGCCCTCATTCACTATCTGAAGTTTATTGGCGGGGGGGGGGGGGAGGAATGGGTAGTCTTTAATACCACCCATATAAACCACAAAAGTACCTTTTAGTCTTTTGGGACTAAAAATCCCAAAACCACAAACTGCTCTGTCTTACCCCTGAATGCGGTATCCTTCATAGCCATTACCACCACCCCATGTCACCTCCATGTCACGTTCCACTTCATATCTCCCATCCAATCATCGACCACCTATCCATTGCCCATTCATTTACGCTCTCGCGCATTTATAACCAAATGCTCGTTAATTAACCCATTGAATAATTAATGAACTTTCAAACATTCGGTGCCACCCTTCCACTCCATTTTTCTCTTTATAATCACTCTTCCATACATTTCAAAGGTTACACAGTTAACTTCCGTGATTAAGAGTATTCTTTAAGCCTGCCTGCTCAATATCTCAGCCACTGTCAAACATTATAGCAGCCATTTGTCCTGTTCGCAAGCACTGCTTCTAGTTCCACTTGTCTGTTACCTGTCTCCACTCTGTTAACTCCTTTTTTATCATTATGTCATTTACAGTCTGCAATTTCATTTTCCAAAATGCCTCCCAAGGGAAAATCAATTGTAGAAGTGTCAAATCCTCTAATTCAACCACAGATTGATTTCTGCCATACTCCATTAGTTGACAAGGATTTCAAAATCATTAAGAATTCTTATCAATTAGATTTATTTGAAATATATTGTTGGTGGGAAGAGCAGCTAATTGACCAGAGTGATGAAATTGGGCTCTGGGAATCCCAATTACCCCGCTATATTTTTCCACAAATACATAGAGCTCCATAATTCGTGAGAAAATGCCATGAATCCTATGATTCCAACTGGAGAGCCATTATCTCACGTACTGTAGAAATCCTCTTTCCTACCAATGCTGATTCAATTGAGAAAATTTTGCAAGCCCTTGCCACTACACCAACTCATCCTTTTTCTAATGAAAACTTAATAGAAGCTTATAACAAATTGTACTTTACCAAGATATCCCAGACCCTGGAACTATTTTTCGCAATTGGAAGTCCTCTACTAAAGAGAAATCCCCCTTATGATTCATCTATGTTTCCTGATAGAACCAGGCATATTACTACTATCCTGTCCTATTTGCTTGGTTATCACTCTGATTAGTTTGTCAATCAAGCCATCCTTGGTTTCTTATCCATGTTTTCTTCTAATTCTAAGCCTACTGTTATTTATGATTTGGTCATTTCATAGCTGAAACCATACATGAGAAGTTTGTCAAATTTAACACTGAGGAAGTATTCAAGTATGCTTCAGTACTTGTGTATCTATTTATATATATTTCCGGGGGAAAAATTCCCATTTTCTTGCAGAAACTTGATGAAGAAGGATTGCCACAGTCAGTGATTTTCTAGACTTCAATGTGGATGAAGGAGAAAGAAGAATTGACATATAAGTAGTTCATAGAATTGTTTATTCATCCAGCCCTTAGCCTTATGAGAAACCCTCCATTACCAAGGATTAGTGAAGAGATTGTCAAATAACTTCAGTTCATAGATCAAGCTGCAACAGGAGATTGGTATTGCTACCAGAACTACATAGAAATCAGGGTTTTTGGCTGTGAGCTTCCACCCTAAAAACTCCCAAAGTACCTCCCTGTTAGAATCTTTGCACTGGAGAACCTAAGCTAAAGATTGAATGTAGATGAAGTACATTTTGTAACTACCAAAAATAAATCGCAATTTAAGCTAGAAATTCATGTTGGTCCCTTCATTTGTAATACCAGGGCAACAGGGGAGGAAGTTGATAAGCTGCTAAAAGGAATGAAATTTACTCTCAGTCTTTCTTGGTCATATGACCCGTTGGGAGTCATCTCCAAACTCAGGGTGGAAAATAAGTTCACACCATATTATCATACAGCTAGGGATGAGACAGAACAGTTCAAGAATCAGTTGGAATGGATAGAGAATACCCTCCAGGAGGCTGAGGGGCAGGTAGTCTCTACATATAATATGAAAACTCCAATTTCACAAGAAAAGACAACCAAGAGAGGGAGGGAAGAACAATCTTCACCTATAATACAGGCAACAAGCCAAGGCTTCAAGGTTTTTCATAGGAAAAAGAAACAAAGAGTCTCTATGAATGTTGATTCATAGTCTGGTGAATAGTCTATACAATCTCCAACTCAGTCCACCACTTCTCGTGAATAGTAGATAGTCCAACATGTTGGAGGCATTCCAAAGAATAAAGAGGAAGACATCTTCCATGTCTTCAGTGAAATCAAAAGAAAGAATGAGGAATTGAAGTTGAATACTTACACTCGATTCTGGAAGCATTCTTCTAGCTCTCAAGCAAGGCTTCTTTCAGTCTTTGACTCTGAGAAAGGGAAGATGCAAATGGATTTATTACAGGCCCAAGTTCCCCAGACCAGGACTGCAGTACAATATCAGAAACACACTTCTTTTGAGTTCAATGTTCAGGATGTGCATCCAATTGATCAAATTGAGATGCATAAACAAACTAGAAAAATGATTGATTCAACCCTGACAAACATTGCTATGAGTTTTTCAAAATTGCAGGTTACATTGGCCAACATTTAGTCATAATTAATGTTGGAGAAGGTCTCCTTGTTAGCAAAGGATACCAAGATTCAGTCCCTGGAAAATCTAGTGCTGAGGATGGGATATGATCCATCAAACATAAATGTTGTAGAGGAGCTCATTAAGAAAAAGAACACTAAAGTTGCAACACTAAAGAAACTGTTGAAACTACCAACATTTGAGGATCCAATGGCCAAAGAAATTGAGGAGACAGAGACTCAAAAGTCAAGCTTGATGAAGCTCATCATAGAACATAATTTGCAAATAAAACAAATGGAGGAGTAGATGGATAAATTGGTTAAGGAGAAGGAGGAAGCTATCAATAAAATTCAAACTTCAACAGATGTTTCTCTTGCAGCAGTTCCCATCACCAAAGTTTCTACTACATCCACTGCATCAACAATAGGTACAAAAGTAGGAGCTTAACAACTTATTGAAGCTTTTCAAAACCTGTCTATCTAGACAGGAGAAATCAAGAAATTAAAGGATGAACTCAAAGAATTATGGCTTTTAAAGTCTATATCAGATAGTACACACACAACTGAAACAAACAGACTTAAAGGCCAAGTGGAAGTGTTGAAGAAAGGAATCACAGACTCCTTCATAGGAAACAAGTTGGGTTTAGCAAAAGAAATTTTGTGGGAAGAAATCACAGAGGCAATCAAGGAGATTTTTCCCTCCATTAAGATAATATTCAACCAAAAATATCTTTTTGAGAAAGCTCAAGAAGCATCGAAATCCATAAATAGGCGGCTCGAGGATATGCCAGAGACTGCCTCTGATATAATCAAATTTCTGAATTCCAAGGATGACTATGAGCTTGAGGAGTTAACGATAAGTGATAGAACTGCAACAATATTAGAAGTGAAGAAGATCATCACTAAGAGAAATCTCAACCTTCAACTATGAGAAACGTGCAACAATGTTAACAACATGATTCAAAGATTCTTTAATAAAATTGAACCTTTGATCAACAAAGGTTTACCTTCTATGATGGTTATTAATGATAAATTGATGCCAATTGAGGATTATGTCAAAAATTTAACAGAGGTGGGCACCCATGCAGCTTCAGTAGCCAATATCAAAGGATCAACAACACCAGCTCTCATAGTAAAAACACTCAGGGATTCTTTCTTCATCCTGGATGAAATCAAGCATATATTTTTGGTAAAGCCCACTTTTACCAAATACATCGAGATGTATGAAATCTACAGGAGGGTAACGAAGATTTCTATCCCAGATAAGAAACGCTGGGAGGAATTAACAGATTTACTGGATTGAGGATAATGGAATAGCATTCAGTTTTTGTGGCAATAGTCAGCCAGCTCCAACCATTTTTCAACTTTTTCAGCAATAGTCATCAAACATCGTAGCACCAAAGTAGTGCCAGATCATTATACAATTTTATTTTTTTTTATTTTGTAAATAATTTATTTTTGTAAAATCAGTTTAGGATATTTTTCATCCTGCTATTGTATAAATAACTCTCTTCATGAGCTATTAAGGGTTACACCATTGAATAAGCATTTCTAGACATCTGATGTAATTAATCTTTCTGGATCATTAATATGAAGCAAAGGATTCTAAATTCTGTTTTGCACAGTTTGTGTTTCTTTAAGTGTTTCCAGTGTCATTCATTATGTTTTTCTTCATATACTTGTGTCTTTCAGAGATAACTAGGTAGGAGTGATTGTATTTCAATCTATTCCTATAAGCTTTCTGAAGTGATAATCTATAAAGAGAATGAGTTAATGAACTGTTTGTTTAATTAATTCCCTCAAAACTAATAAATCATCAGCATCTTTTGTAAACTCATGTATATTTTCTCGAACCTGTAAACATGGTTTAAAGGCTTTCATACTTATGATTATCTAGCTTTCAATTTGAAAATTGTGGCAATCATATTACTTTTCTGTTTCTGCTCATCATCATAAAAGCTATCTCACTATGTAAATATTTATAGCACCCCTCTGCTGAGATATTGATATTATTCAAGAGGTTAGGCACATCAGTTCTATATCTGTTTCATCCATTGGTCTCCCAAATTAAAACAAAACCCCCAAAACATTTATCTTAGATGCTCTGGCATAATAGCTGACCATTATGATCTCAGAGGTACAACATCAAAATGGCGTCGTTGTCGGGGACTCGAATTTCACTAAACCTTCTTGGGGCAACGATATTTATTCTATTCCTTTAAGGTGATTAAAGGTCTAGAAAGGTTAAAATCCTTCACCTGGCGACTCCACTCTCCCAAACTGGCACCTTTTAAGCACACCAGATCTCGTTCAGAGGCTGACTTAGTTGATCCTTTGTCAGACCCTAAAAAAATTCTAAGAAAATCAAGTTCTAAAAGGGGACATCAACCCTCTTCTTCTTCCTCTTCAGTCTTGTAGTCTGAAGATTTACCATCATTTGATCCTTATAATAATATTCCATCAAATCCAGATTACTCCCACCTATCACCTAGGGTTGTTGAACTCTTAAACAAGGGAGTTGATTTTAAATCAACATTCCTCATTAATTCTTTTGAAACTCATCTAGAACCCTCACTACCACCATGATCACCTAAATTTGAGTCTGAATTGGGTGTTAATTTACCAGAATACAAACCAACAAATTTCATATCCCCTACCACTTATTCATTTCCTCCCACTTTTGGACAACCTAAAGCTTCTACTTCTGAAAAACTCGAAGAGACCTTCTCTGTCTATTCAAATCCACTCTTTGAAACAAAGGAGGGTAGTCATCCACAGGCCCAAAAGTTAGTTCTTAAGACTCCTTTGAAATCATTCAGGAGATCCCCTCCTTCTTCACCTCCAACTAGTTCTGCACCCCATCAATCATCTTATTCAACCCATTCTTCATCTTATTCAACCTCTTCATCCACCCAAACATCTCATACACCACCTCCCATTATGGCTTTCCAACCTATTGCACAAGCTAGATATGCAGCTTTAGTCTTACCCCCTAATTTCGATGCACTCCCAGTTGGATACTTGAAATACCTTCCCAGGTATAATGGAGAAACCGACCCTTCTGCTGAAAAGCATCTTCAAGCCTTTTTAGACTTTGCAGATAACATGAATATTGAAAAAGAAAATGTTTACATGAGGTTGTGTGTACAATCACGTGAAGGAAATGTAAGAATTTGGTTTAGGTAGTTACCTACAAATTCCATTAGAAATTGGGAAGAACTTACAAATATATTTAAAAACTAGTGGGGTGCGAAAAAAGATCCTCTTTACTTTCTCATTGACTTTGATGAACTTAAAAGAAATTTTGGTGAACCTATATTAGACTTTATCAAAATATTTAATAAGCTTTATCATAACATGCCCCCCGATTGTAAACCCCCTATAGCAGCAACAAAGTATAAGTTTTCTAAAGCCTTTACTGATGATTTTGCTGTTATGTTGAGAGAGAGAACATCAAGAACTCTTGAAGATATTCAAACAAATTCTATTGAGTAGAAGCAAAGAGGGCTGCTTCAACCTCTTTGAAAGCTAAAGAGGAAAAGGCCCAAAGAAAACTCAAATCGACAACAGAGGCTTCTAGTTCCTCTAAGACTAAAACTGAAGATTCTAAAATATATGAAATAACTTCTCTTCTTAGAAATCTATCTAATAGAATTTCCAAGATTGAGACTCAACCTAGGACAATTCAACAAACAGTTTCCAAATGCCAAAATCAAATCAAGGTTAGTATAAAAGAAATCCATAGTTACAAATTTTTCAGAGACCTAGTAATGATCAACAGATCCCCACTCCTTTGTTGATAGGTGAATAACAACCTAATGATAATACTATGACCATCACTGAATATATAAATAATATGGATACCTCCTCTGATCAAACAATGATTATTCCTCTTACACAACAAAATCAGGGTCAAAAAGATCAAGAATCTTCACAGGTTTCTAAATATCATGCCTTCTCTGAATTTTTAATTGTAGAGTTGAACAAAAGATATGATCTTAGGCCTAGGCTAGCCCTGGATGACCTCCTAAGGAAACTCTAGTAATTGAACCTCGTGCCAAAACTTCTCAAACTCAAACGACTTTTATTTGACCATTAGAACAACCAATTGATATTCCTCAAAATGACAAAAATGCATTGACTACATTTAATGTTGAAAAAGAGTTAGAAAGAGTTAAAATCCCAATTCCTCTTTCATAACTTTCTAAAAACCCTGGGCATAAAAATCAGGTCTCTAAATGGATACAAAATACCTCGGTTGATGCTAAGGGTGATATCATCAGTCTGCAAGATGAAAAAACAACAATTGTTTTTGGCCCAAGCTCAGATATGATAGATGAAATAGTGCCTCCTTTCTATGTAACTGTTAAGACATATGATTCCATGATGTTTAATTGTATGCTTGATTCTGGAGCATCACATAACCTCATGCCAAAAGCTATCATGGATCATTTGAAACTTGAAGTAACTAGATCCTATCATGACTTGTACACCTTTGGTTCTAAAAGGGTGCCTTGCTTAGGATTGATTAAGGATTTAGTAGTCACCCTTGCCCAAATTCCAGTGAAAAGTGTAGTAATTGATATAGTTGTCACAAATATCCCTCCCAAATTTGGAATGATCCTTTTTAGGTCTTGTTGTGCCAAATTAGGGGGAAATCTTCAGATGGATATGTCTTATGCTACTATTCTAGTTTATGGGGGAGAACAAATAAGATTATATAGGGAGGTGAGGTTTGTGCACACTATTTGCAAAACATACTAGCCAAGGAACCATCCCATTTATGCAATTGACCAAGATTTTCGTTGCTTTAAAATCTCTTCAAACCAAGTGCATGAAACTCAATTTAAAATTGAAGATGTAATTGAAAGTCCCGTACCAAATCAAACTGGTATATGGAAACTATTCTTTGATGGCTCTTGTGCAAAAGATAGATCAGGAGCTGGAGTAGTTTTAATATAACCAGAAAAAGAAAACATTACCCAATCATGTAAGTTCGACTTCGAAGTTACAAATAATGCAGATGAATATGAAGCTTTCCTTTTGGGATTGGAATTAGCCAAAAGCTTAAAAGTTCAAAACTTACGTGTTTTTACTGACTCAGAACTTATTGTCAAACAAGTCAGAAATATTTGCCAGACTAAACACCCTAGACTTAGGTCTTACCGAAATGAAGTATGGGATTCAATTGAAAACTTATTTGATGCTTTTAATTTGACTTATATTCCAAGAGATGAGAATATTCATGCAGATGCCTTAGCTGTCTCTGCTAGTTCATTTAAAATTCCTGATCATACTAATTTTCTCTACCAAATACAAGTCAAGTATACACCATCTATCCCAGACAATCTAAAACAGTGGCAGATATTTGAAGATGATAAACACTTGAATTTTTTTTTGCAAGTTCTATATCAATTTTCTACTCTACAAATTAATGATGATAGACCCGAAATAAATGAAAATACTAGTGAGAATGATACTTCAGATTTTAGTTTCTCATGGGGCTTTGGATTGACGGTGAATCTGTGCACTATTAAGGCACTCCTTGCGATAGGTGACTGGTTCAAATCTCCTGTGGGTGCTTACTTACCAAAAACAAAAAAGATACTTTAGATTTTAGTTCAAAAATTGTTTATCATGATATTATTCAATTGTCTAACAATTTTATTCCCAAAGGATTGATATCTTTAGAAAAATTGTTTGATCAAAATGATGTCCTCCGAAATCCTCAGTCTATTTCTTTGGAAGAGGACATAGAAGAAATTAACATTAGAAGAAATGATGATGTCAAAATCATCAAGATCGGTGCATCTCTAGAACCTGAGATTAAAACTCAATATCTTAAGTTACTTCAAAATTATAAGGATGTTTTTGCTTGGACCTATGCTGATCTAAAAACTTAAGATACTTCATTAATACAAGATCATTAATACAACATAAGATTCCTTTTAAGCCAGAAGCAGTAGCTTATCAACAAAAACTTAGGAGGATTAATCTAGCCCTTCTGCCAACTGTCAGAAAGGAAATTAAGAAAATCCTAGATGCCCAGATCATTCTCCCTCTTAGATATTCTAATTTGGTTGCAAATTTAGTTCATGTTAGGAAAAAGAATGGAGAAATCAAACTTTGTGCGGACTTTAGAAATTTGAAAAAAGAATCATTAAAAAATAGATACCCTTTGCCCAAAATGGATCAGTTACTTCAAATGGTTTCAAGAGCACAAAGCCTTTCTATGCTTGATTGTTTTTCAAGTTATAATCAGGTGAATGTTGATCTAGCAGACAGGGAAAAGACAACCTTCACTACACCTTGGGGTACATTTATTTACACTAGAATGCCATTTGGCTTATCAAATGCTGGAGCAACATTTCAGAGAGCTATGGATGTAGCTTTCATAGGTCAGGTAAACAAATTTTTGGTTATTTATCATGATGACATTACAAGTTCTTTCTAAATCTGATCAGAAACATCTAAAGCACTTGATCAAGGCTTTTGACAGGTGTAGGAAATTTGAGATATCATTGAACCCTAAAAAGTCTCTGTTTGCTATCAAAGAAGGAAAAATATTGGGCCATATAATCTCAAAGGAAGGAGTGGTAATTGATCCCAAGCATGTGTCTGCCATTGAAACATTGACCTTAGCTAGAAACAAGAAATAAATTCAAGCTTTTCTGGGTAAGATTTTTTTTTAAGGAGATTCATCCCAGATTATGCAAAGATTGTAAAAGATATACCTAACATGATCCGAAAGGATCATGAAGTTAAATGGACTGTCTCTTCCAGGCATGCATTTGATCAAATCAAGAAAGCTATCTCTGAAGCTCCCACCTTGGCCAGCCCTGATTATGCTAAACCATTTAGTATCTTTTATTTTGCCTCAGAAACAACCCTTGTTGTTCTTATATTACAAAAGAATGAAGATTCCCATGAGAAGCCCATAGCCTCTTTCAGTAAGGTTATGAGAGATGTCAGGCTTAAGTATGACATAATAGAGAAGCGAGCCTATGCCCTCATTCAAGCCCTGAAATCTTTCAGGATATATGTCATACATTCACCTATTACTACTTATGTTCCTAATGGTGTTGTAAAAATCATTTTAACTCAACTTGACACGTATGGGAAAAGAGGTAGGTGGATCACTCAAATACTTGAGTTTGATCTAACTATCAAAACTACAAAGCTAGTAAAAGGCCAGGGATTAGCCAAGCTTCCAGAAAAATCCAATTGCAAAGTGCTTGGAATCAATTCAATTTTAGAATTACAAGAGAAGAATCCACAAGAACCTTTCCTAATTTTATAGGGGAGAATCCACAAGAACCTTCTCTTCAACCTGAAGAAAAGAGTCCACAAGAAAGTTTACCTTCAGATCAGATTAGCCCTTTACATATTGATGACAAATTTCTATTGTTAGATTGGTATCAAGACATTGTAGATTTTCTCCTCCATTTTGAAAGCCCGGAATCATTCTCCAAAGCCCAGTGTAAAAATCTTAAATTGAATGAAGTAAGTACTGCATCATAAATGAAAATTTGTATTGGAAATACCCAGTGAATATTTTGTTACTATGTTTAACAGAATCAGAAACTGAAGGAATCATTGATCAGTTCCATACAGGATTTTGTGGACGACATTATGCTTGGAGAGAAACAACATACAATATTTTAAGGGGAGGATTTTATTGGCCAACATTGTTCTTGCAAGCAGGGGAAAAAGTTAGAGGTTGTGTTCCTTGTCAGATGTTTGCTGGTAAGTAGAAACTAGTAGCTCTTCCACTAGTACCATCAATAATCTCAACACCTTTCCTTCAATGGGGATTATATTTTGTTGGAGAAATCCATCCCATTTTAAGTAATCAACACAGATGGATCCTCACAGAAACAGACTACACTAAATGGTTAAAAGCAATTCTTGTATGAAATGCTATCGATTCGGTAGTAATTAAATTAATTGAAGAAAATATCTTATCTAGCTTTGGTTTCCCAACTCAAGTTGTCACAGACAATGCAACAACATTCTCTAGTGTTAAAATGATTGGGTTTTCCATAAATATCATATTATGTTACATCATTCAACTCCATACTACCATCAAGGTAATGGCCTCGTATAATCCTCAAATAAAAGTATGATAAAGGTAATAAAAAAGACCCTAGCAGATCATAAAAAGAGCTGGGACTCTAACTTAATTTATGAAATATGGACAAACAGAATAACTCCAAAAATATCTACTGGGAAATCTCCTTTTTAGTTAGTCTATGGGAAAGATACAAATTTTCCCACCAACTTGGCTTTACCAATTTTAAAGTTCTTGTAGGACTCAACAGATGAACCTGATGATTTTTCAAGAAGGATAAATCAGATTATTGAACTAAATGAAAACAAAGATGAAGTTCAATACAAATTGAAGAAATATTAGAATAAGATGAAAATCTTGTTTGACAGAAGATCTAGGGAAAGGGACTTTAAGGAAGGTGATCTAGTTCTAAGATGGGAATCTAGGAGGGAGGAAAATGGAAAGCATGGTAAGTTTGACATCCTATGGTTTGGTCCTTTAGCAATTGTTGAAGTAAAGGGTAACAACACTTTTGTACTACAAAATATTGAGGGACTATATTCCACTTATCTTGTAAATGGAAGGTTTCTCAAACATTTCATTCAATACTGAGAAGTTGGAATACATTTCAATGTAAATACTTCAGTTTCTTTTACTTTTTAAGCTGTCAGTGAGATTTTTTATAGCAAAGGACTCCATAGCCCGAGGAGAAGGCACATGGAGCTGTAGGTTCTTTTCATTCTACAGGAGAAAGCAATCCCTAGTTGGAGCCAATGTTGTATCATTTTGTGATTTTGATAAGTTAGAATAAATTAGACAAAAAATGAAAATGCATTCATAAAATGTTAATATAGGATATGGACAAAAAGAATATTGAATAAAAAATGTTAGGAAAATATTTTGATAAAAATGTTCATATCAAAGAAAATTTTAGGGTAGATGCCCTAAAAAATGTAGGAAAAATAAAATGTTAGGTTACACAGAAAAGAAAAATAAATAAACTCTGAAAGTGCTGCAAATCTAAATGCCACTACTTTGTTCTAAATTCATTTTGAAAATAATAGTTGTGTGTAGTTTGTTTAGATGCCACACTAGGTTATTTTATCCAATTATATAGTTGCATCATAATTGGATTTGTTTTAAATTAATTCTCATAGGTAGAAAATAAATTGGCTCAACAGTTTAATCTGAGCCAATGGAAGAAATAAGGTATAGAGATAGATTGTTTATAAAAAGAAAATATTGGGTTGCTAGTTCAAATTCACTCTGGAAGGATAAGTAAAAATGTTAGGAATAGAAGGAAAGGTCGAAATGTGAAACTTTGAAATGTTGAAATGGTTATTTCCTAAGTATTGTATCGCATCACATGATTCATAAGTGAATAAACCATTGGGTGCAAGAAAGTACGATGTGCGTTAACGCTGTCAACCCTTAGATGACTGTTGATTCCTAATTGTAGGATCATATTGCATCGCATTATTCATAAGGGAATGAACCATTGGGCGGAAGAAAGTGCGATTTGAGATATGCTATCACTTCATTCATTAAATCACCCAGACGCACAACCGTTGCGTCCGCCTATCATACTGCGGCCCCACCATTCATTCCCCACTCATTCATGTTATACTCCCTCTATCTCACCTCTCATCCCGTACACTGCTCTGCAATCATACGACCCACACTACCTTTTGGCCCTCATTCACCGTCTGAATTTTATCGGCTGGGTGGGGGGGGGGGACCTAAAATGGGGAGTCTTTAATACCGACGATATAAACCACAAAAGTACCTTTTAGTATTTTGGAAATAAAAATCCCAAAACCACAAACCACTCTGTTTTACCCCCGAACGCGGTATCCTTCATATCCATTACTGCCAACCCATGTCACCTCCATGTCACATTCCACTTCATATCTCCCTTCCAATCATCGGCCACCTATCCGTTGCCCATTCATTTATGCTCCCACACATTTATAACCAAATGTTTATTAATTAACCCGTTGAATAATTAATGAACTTTCAAACGTTCATTGCCACCCTTCCACTCCATTTTTCTCTTTATAAGCACTCTGTCATACATTTCAAAGGTTACACAGTTAACTTCTGCGACCAAGAGTATTCTTTAAGCCCACCTGCTCAACAACTCAGCCATTGTCCAACATTATAACAACCATTTGTCCTGTTCGTAAGCACACCTTCCAAGTCCACTTGTCCATTACCTATCTCCACTCTGTTAACTCCTTTTTTTATCATAATGTCGTTTATAGTCTATAGTTTTGTTTTCTAAAATGGCTCCGAAGGGAAAAGCAATTGTAGAAGTGCCAAATTGTCTAATTCAACCACAGATTGATTTCCACCATACTCCATTAGTTGAAAAGGATTGCAAAATCATTAAGACTTCTTCTCAATTCGATTTATTTGAAATATATTGTTGGTGGGAACAACAACTAGTTGACCAGAGTGATGAAATTGGGCTATGGGAATCCCAATTATCCCACTATATTTTTCCACAAATACACAAAGCTCCAGAATTTGTGAGAAAATGACATGAATCTTATGATCCCAGCTAGAGAGCCATTATCTCACCTACCGGAGAAATCCTCTTTCCTATTAATGCTGATTCAATTGAGAAAATGTTGCAGGCCCTTGCCGCTACACCAACTCATCCTTTTTCTCATGAAAACCTAATAGAAGCTTATAACAAATTGGACTTTACCAAGAGATCCTAGACCTTGGAACTATTTTTAGCAATTGGTAGTCCTCTACCAAAGAGAAATCCCCCTTATGATTCATTTATGTTTCCTGATAGAACCAGGCACATTACTACTATCCTGTCCCATTTACTTGGTTATCACTCTGATCAGTCTATCAATGAAGTCATCCTTGGTTTCTTATCCATGTTTTCTTCTAATTCTAAGCCTACTATTATTTATGATTTTGGTCATTTCATAGCTGAAACCATACATGAGCAGTTTGTCATATTTAACACTAGAAGTATTCAAGTATGCTTCAGTACTTGTGTATCTGTTCATATATTTTCAGGGGGACAAATTCTCATTTTCTTTGTAGAAAACTGATGAAGAAGGATCGCCACATTTAGTGATTTTCTAGACATTAATGGGGATGAAGGAGAAAGAAGAATTCACATATAAATAGTTCATAGAACTGTTTATTCATCTAGCCCTCAGCCTCATGAGTAACACTCCATTACCAAGGATCAATGAAGATATTATCAAAGAACTTAAGTTCATAGATCAAGCTGTAACAGGAGATTGGTATTATTACTAGAACTACACATAAATAAGGGTTTTTAGCTGTGAGCTTCCACCCTACAAACTCCAAAAGTACATCCCTATTAGAATCATTTCACTAGAGTACTTGAGGCAAAGATTGAATGTAGATGAAGTACATTTTGTAGCTGCCAAAAAGAAATCGCAATTTAAGCTCAAACCTCAAGTTGGTCCCTTAATTTGTAATACCAGGGCAGTAGGGGAGGAAGTTGATAAGCTGCTAAAAGAAATGAAATTTGCTCTTAGTTTTTCTTGGTCATATGACCCATTGGGACTCATCTCCAAACTCAAGGTGGAAAATAAGTTCACACCATATCATCATACAACTAGGCCTGAGATAGAACAATTCAAGAATCAATTGGAATGGACAGAGAATACCCTCCAGGAGGCTAAGGAGAAGGTAGTCTGTACATCTAATATTCAAACTCCAATTTCACAGGAAAAGACAGGCAAGAGAGAGAGGGAAGAACAATATTCACCTGTAACAGAGGCAGCAAGCCAAGGCTTCAAGGTTTTTCACAGGAAAAAGAAACAAAGAGTTTCTATGAATGTTGATTCACAGTTTGGTGAACAGTCTATACAATCTCCAACTCAGTACACGACTTCTCATGAATAGCAGATAGTCCAACATGTTGGAGACATTCCAAAGAATAAAGAGGAAGACATCTTCCATGTCTTCAGTGAAATCAAAAGAAAGAATGAGGAATTGAAGTTGAATACTTACACCTAGTTTTGGAAGAATTATTCCGGCTCTCAAGCAAGGCTTTTTCAGTCTTTAACTCTGAGAAAGGGAAGATGCAAATTCCTTTCTTACAGGCCCAAGTTCCCTAGCTCAGGACTGCAACACAATATCAGAAACACACTTATTTTGAGTTCAATGTTTAAGATGTGCATCCAATTGGTCAAATTGTCATGCACAAACAAACTGGACAGATGATTGCTTCAACCCTAACAAACACTGCTACGAGTTTGTCAAAATTGCCAGTTACATTGGCTAACATTTAGTCACAATTAAAGTTGGAGAAGGTCTGGTCGTTAGCAAAGGATACCAAGATTTAGTCCCTCGAAAATCTAGTGCTAAGGATGGGATATGATCCATCAAACATAAATTTTGTAGAGGAGCTCATTAAGAAAAAGAACACTGAAGTTGTAACACTAAAGAAACAACTAAAACTACTAGCATATGAGGATCCAATGGCCAAATAAATCAATGAGACAGAGACTCAAAAGTCAAACATGATGAAGCTTATCATAGAACAGAATTTGCAAGTAAAACAAATGGAGGAGTAGATGGAGAAATTGGTTAAGGAGAAGGAGGAAGCTATCAAGAACATTCAAACTTCAACAGATGCAGTTTCTCTTGCAGTAGTTCCCATCACCAGAGTTTCTACTACAGCCACTGCATCAACAACAAGTATGACATAAGGAGTTGAACAACTTACTGACACTGTTTAGAACCTATCTATCCAGACAAGAGAAATCAATAAATTAAAGGATGAACTCAAAGAATTACGACTTTTGAAGTCTATATTAGATAGTACACACACAATTGAAACAAACAGACTTAAAGGCCAAGTGGAAGTGTTGAAGAAAGAACTCACATATTCCTTCATAGGAAACAAGTTGGGTTTAGCAAAAGAAATTTTGTGGGAAGAAATCACAGAGGAAACCAAGGAGATTTTTCCATCCATTAAGATAATATTCAACCAAAAAGATATTTTGGAGAAAGCTCAGGAAGCAGTGGAATCCGTAAATAGGCAGCTGGAGGATATGCCAGAGACTGCCTCTGATATAATCAAATTTATGAATTCCAAGGATGACTATGAGCTTCAGGAGTTCAGGATAAGTGACAGAACTGCAACAATATTAGAAGTGAAGAAGATCATCACTAAGAGAAATCTCAACCTTCAGCTACAAGAAAAGTGCAACAATGTTAACAACATGGTTAAGAGATTCTTTGTCAAAATTGAACCTTTGATCAGCAAAGGTTTACCTTGTATTATGGTTATTAATGATAAATTGATTCCAATTGAGGATTATGTCAAAAATTTAATAGATGTGGGCACCCATGCAGCTTCAGTAGCCAATATCAAAGGATCAGCAACACCAGCTGTTACAAAAAAATATCGTCACCTTAATTATTTGCAGTCGGTATGGGTCTATCACCACCTATACCAGCTTCCTAAGCAAGTCTCAGACCTCAGCTCTTCAAAACAAGCTTTGGAAATGAGAGAAAGACATCAAAAAAGCAATGTAACTCTGATTCCGCACTTTCTCTCACTTTTTCCTGCAGGCCCACACCCTTTGTTCAAATTACCTGCGTACTTATACGCTCTGTATGTAAAGGGGAGGGTACGTACCCCTGTGAAAGTCAAAAGGCGCAATTTTTATCTTAAAAAACTCACTTTGGGTTAATTCTAGATGATTCTAGAAGGAATTTTGACGTGGATTGTTCGCTCCAAAATGGTTCATGCATCCCAAAAGAGAAGGAGCTAATCCCTTGTTAGGAGGAGCTATCCCTTTGAAGGAGGATTCTATCCCTTTGAAGGAGGACCTAGTAACTGCCCTCCATTGCACTATAAATTAAGGCATTGGGTTAGTGGCTAGGGAGGTTAGAAGCTGAACTTTTGAGGGTAAATGCTAGTGAAATCAAGACTTCCTATTTGAGCTTAAGAGGAGAGATCACATACTTTTTTGGCTTCATTGGGGAGTGAGTGAATCTTGTCAAAGTAGAGGAGACTTCTTGTTGGACCCTGGGAGGAGCTTGTACACCGTCAAGGCAAAGGTTGTAAAGTTCTTCTTCTTTTGAATTAATACAATCAGGCTCATTTTTCTCAACAAGTATCTCATGTTATTTGTTTCATGGACTCCTTGACTTTCATGTTAAATATGTTTTATAATACTGGTTATTCAGGTTCTATTTAATCGTTTTCCTTGTTTGTGTTTGCAGGTTTGCAACAAAGGAACTTACTTGGATTAAAGAAGCGAAGGCATCCCCAAACTTGCATTGGACATGAGGTCGGCCTTAAACACATTTGTTTGCCATTATTTATAAAGCACATTTAGAGAAAGATAGTGTCTGGTTGGTTTTCTTGTCATTAGGTATTCTTTAGATTCTAGGAAGGTCTATCTTGTCCGCAAGATCGACTCATTCTGCGTGACAAAATGGCGAATCCGCTGGGGACTTGATTGTTTTCCTCGTTTTTCTTTAACTTGAGAAACTTACCTTTTTGTTTCTAATTTTGGCTTGTTGTGTGTGGACTTGGGTATACTTAGTGGATTTAGGTTCGTTTTTTATTTTTCATTATTTTAGTCGAAGTCCGCAGTCTGCACTTGTATCACAGTGCGTACCTGTACGCACTTTTACTTTGTGCACAGAGCGTACACGCACTTGTGTAAACTCTGAACCTGCGTACCCTGCTAAAATTTTGAAAATTTTGAATTTTGCTCTTTAAATTAGTTTTATTTTGATTTTGTAGTTATTATCCTCTGCCCATAACTGCATGTGACTGGTTGAAATCTTTCCTTGGTTTAATTTCATTAGCATTAGGGTTTTAGGTGAAATTCCTAGGAGTTTTTCTTGTTGGGTTTGTTTTTCGATTTGGTTGTGTAGTGGCTCTGAGCTTAGAAGCTATAGGGACTTTAGATCACCTTAGTGTCTATCAGCCTTCTTATGAGTCTAACCATTTATGAAATCTCCCCTTGTTGAGGAATCCGCTTTGATTTTTCTCTTTACAAAACTTCGAAAATCTTGTGATTGAAAGTTTGGATTTTCAATTTCAAAAAAGAAAACAAAATTAGTTGTTCTTGACTTATTTATGATTCTGGACAAATTGGTCCTTGGTTTGCTTATAGACAAGGAAAACATCCTCGAAAAGACATTTTGTGAAGCTTTTACTTCAAATAGGTTTTCATAGTTTGTAGATCTTAAGTTTGCTTTATTCATAATTTTCTCAAGATTTGCTTTAGTTATAGTTTTAAATGTTTTATAAAATATAAAAAATCTCTTTTGGAAAAAGTTTGTTTTGGTAGCATTTGAGTCTTTGAATGAAAAAGGGAATTCTTGTAAAAATAACTAGTTGTCTCGTTTTGAGTGCATTGGAACAAATACTCTTCTTTTGATTTGTTTGTTAAGAAAGATTTGTGTTTACAAGTATTTGCATTTTCCAACTCTTTCCTAGCTAGAAATTCATTGAAGAGAAAAGATTGTTTAATCATCTTAAGTGCATTTTTGTAGTGATTTTGAGTCAAGTCTTTACACCACGATTTTCATCTCCATCACCTCTTGACTTAATCAAAATCCAATAAAAATCACGCTTAAAATAAAATCAATCTAGCAAATTTTTTTTTTCTAGGGCTCTAATACACCAACATAGCTTAGGCTAGTATCTTGGAGTAGGGAGTAATTAACTCTCCAAGATAGTAAAACAAACAAGTAGATGTATCTTGCGGTAGGAGAGAAATCC
>APFE030271031.1:75220-86275 GCA_000404065.3 Pinus taeda | reverse complement strand
TAAATGAATCACTAGGAAAAATGAGACATCGAGAGATGAGATTCTTGTCAAATCCCAATGAGGAATGGGATAGAGATAAATATTTCATGAGAAAAATTCTAGATGTGATTCTAGATAATCTTGGATGGATTAGAAATAAATATCCATCGGATGGATTGGAGATAAATATCCATCAAGGAAAAACATAAAAGCTTTGCTCGAGATAAATGAAATATTTTATGAGGAACATCCTTGTGGGAGATAAAGATGATATTTTCGAGAAAAAGACATAGGCAAATGGAAAAATTGATAAAAGAGGGACGCCACTAATGGAAACTAAATCATGAAAGAGGGCATTAAATACCCATTCCATTGATCAATTGGAGGCAGTTGATCCATGGCAATAACCTCGGCTCGGGGGGAATCATAGGTGATTCATAGTTGGGTGTTGGTGCTCTACTCTCCAAGTGATGCTCTTCCTCTTTCTTGGTTTAATAATTTGCATGGATGTTTTGTATATTGATTCTTACTCTCTCTTATAGTTCCAATTTGTCTATAAGAATATTTCTTAAGTTTCTTCACCATGAGAATGTTTGAATGAATTACATGAGATGCTTACGTATTAGTAGATTTACTGATGTTCTCCACCATTATGGTCTGTTACTAAATGCATGAAAATTTTTGTATGGTTACTTTTGACTCTTTTAAGCTGTTAAAGTGTTTAGATCATACGTGTAAATGTGGTGTTATCTATAGGCATGTGAACGACTTACATGTACTAATTATACGTGAGTAGATTTATATGGGATAATGATGTTTAGGAGAATGCTTGTAGTTTATGGTTGTGATTCCTTTTACATTCAAGTGCAGAGTTATAGTGGAAGCATAGTATATAATTATTAATACTTGGACCAAGGAGCCTCCTACTCATGTTAGATGTTGTATGTGAGTATAAATGAAACTACTTGTACTAACTTTTCTTATGAAATAAAATTATTTGGGTATGTAAGATATCCAGGTGAATAGAACATGAAGATCATCAAGTTGATGAAGGTACCTAGTATGCTTATAGTGATAGGATATCTCTAGTATTGTGTCATAACTCACTAAATGTTTATGCTTGCGGAACAATATTTGTAAGTGTATGGTCAATGGATCACGTTATATTACCATGCATGCCTTAAGACTTTCATCTACTCAAGCTAACGTAGTTAGTTATGCATGTCATAAGAACGCTATATAATGAGGCTCTTAAATATTTTTCCATGTTTCTTAAATAGTAACATCTTTTGACTATGCCTATAGTATTATAATCATGATACCTAGCCATGCTAGTTACAATAAGCTCAAATAAAAGTATCATTAATGTTGTTGTGGGGTTTTCAAATGATTGTGCGGGAGCGGGGGTGTTCAAAGAGTTTGGTTGACTGCATGATATGATTCCTTTACCCCAATTGTGACGTATTACAAAAGATTGACCTGACGTATAAGTTTATTCGTTGAACCTAAAAATCTACATTTTGCTTTTTTTTTGTCATTCAATTAATAATAATATGAATATTGTGGTATGAATGATAGTGTTTATATAATGAAAAACTAAATATAATATGGACAACGGTTGAATATTATCGGTAACAAAAAAAATTACATGAAAGGGAGCCTAGTAGCTAATTTCTTGGGTAGGCTCAGCAGGTACTTTACACCATTGCAGTTTTAGTAATTATCATATGGGTTAGTTTTTAGGTCACGTGCATTGTAGCATGGATGAATGAATGATTGTATCATCCGCCTTGGAATCCTACTATATTTCTCCACAGTCAAAATGTTTTTTTAGTTGAGAGAATTTGCTGCAGAAGCCTGAAGAATATAGAGACCGACGGGTTCTATTTAACGAAAATCTACTTGAAGTTTTGGCCCTATCTCATTGTCATGTCCTCCCATCCAATTACCTCATATTCAAACTATGTGCACAAAAACTTAAAAAAGGAGGAAGGACAAGGAGGAGCGAAAAAGAGGAACGACTCTCCATATCAAGGTTTTATAAGAAATGTTTTCTTAAAGAAAAAAATGAAATAAATTAAAGGTGAATGTAATTATTTTCAGTGGTGTCACTTATTTCTAACATAAAGAAGAGACAATGGAAATTTTGAATGGTGTATTGGTTGAAAGCATTGGAAGGCTAATGGTCAAAGAAAGAGGTAAATGAGGATCTTTGAAGAAGAATTTTGGTTTGGTAGGGAAAACACACTGTTGTATGTTTGAGTTGTTGTTATATTTAATGAGTGATGTAAAAGTTATTTTATTTATTTATAAAATTATTTTCATATGTAAAAAAAAGAAGGAAAAGAAGAGGAAATGCAAAACAACAAAGAACATGCCAACTATTCAATAGACTAATGTGACTTGTCTTGTTGTGAGATAATTAGTCATAGGTAGTTCTTAATAAGGTCAAGCTAGTGTGACCCATCGTGATCCGGGAGCTTCCGTACAGGTTATTTTATGCAAAGTCAAGTTGTAAAATTATCTCTGAAGACATTTTGTACCGAGATACTATCCTAGGTAACTGATGAAGGCTATGGAGGGTCGTGGATTCAATAGATGGTAGTAGTTCAATAGAATGGTTCAGTATCAAGACTGACCCATTCCACTCTGAGCGGTTGAGAAGCATAAATTCTACAAAGAATGTCAATGATGGTCTCAGGTGGTTATGTCTTAAATGCATCAAGTTGGCAACTTGAAAGTGTGGTGATGAAAAGAACGAAAATCGTGGGATTTCAGAGTGGATATGAGTGCTAGTGATGACCATATCATACAAATTTGACAAAGATACATTTACTATTGTAATGTTTGTTTCTATAAATTTTGTCATTTAAGAATTAAGGGAGGGTATTGGAAGTAATGTTTCCATGACTTCCAAGTTGTCACAAGTTGTAATTATGTGAGTTCCTGAATAGCTGTACTGGCTATTCTTAGTAATATAGATCCACCATTCTCAGATTTAGAAGTATCATGTACTCCTATATATGTGATGTTTATGAGATCAATAAAATATATTGTGTTTGGTGTTGCGTGTTTAATATCTCTATGTTTTCTCTCTATTTTCTAACATTTAAGACAAAAAGTTAGTTGGCAAAAAAGCTTGAAATCATTACAATAATATATTCATTATAAATCAATGTGCTTTTTGTGAGTCACTGATGACATGATAAAAATCATTCCTCCAAACCACTCAAAATAAATCTGATTAACATAATTGATGTAATTTAAATTAAAATAAAATAAAAATTTTAAATTATAAAATAAAAGAAATAACATTTGAATTATAAAGTAATTATTTTTCATAATATTTGAATTAGCTTTGTTCCATAATTCAAATTATAAAATGTATGTATCATCATAATATGAATATTGAATTTGTCACGTAAATTAAATTATATATGACATAACAAAAATAATGGATTCACAAATATCAAGGTTGGATTTGGAGCGAAGAGTGGGGGTTGAAATGCTAGATCGTTTGAGCCTCTATTTCATGCTTCCATCCTTCCAAGTGTCTGGGATTTTATTCTTATGCTAAGAGACCAAGGTTTGTCTTTGTGTGGCATGCATTCCTCGCTATGGCCTATTATGCCTGCTCAAGTTTTGTTGTGGCCGTTTTCATGGGGGTCCTCTTTTCTTCCAACATTGTTTTGGTTATGGCTTTAATGTTTCATGAGATCTTTCTTATATGCATCACCACCTAATTAATGCCACAACTACTGGAGCCCTCTACATTTGATTCTAGTGTCTCCTTGTAGGGAAGTTGTTGTGGTCATTTTCCTCGCATGCTTGCCCTGTTTTCTTTATATTTATTGCCTAGTTTTTCAGGAATTTTTGTTATGGGATTCTAGGCAACTTACTCCAATTTCTTGATTTAAGTTTGCAGGCCTCAGTGCCTTATTTTTGTATTCATCGGGTAGCTTATTTTTCCTTCGGTTATTGAGTATTTTGGCCCGATTTCTCTTTGTATAGAGTTCTCTTTTATTTTCCCTAGGCTTTATCCCTTTTGTACAAACCCTAAGGTTTCAATAATGGTTTTATGATATGTTGAGCTATCTCCTTCTACAATGGTCTTCTTGTTAGCCACATGGGTTTTTTTCCAGCTATTTCTTTGATATTTACATTATAATACCCCTGTTCCTTTACTTTTAAACAATTACTATTTTTAGACATTGAATTATATTTAGATTGAATGGCTATGGAAGCCATGTTAAAGAATTACGTGCTGATGAAACTATTATTTTATTTTAATTATGTTAATATATATATTTCGTGGGAGTATTCACGACAAGGAAACTTGAGTTAGAAGGCTCCTTGCCAACTTAGGAAAAAGTTGTTTTGGTCAAGTCCACATGATGGACCTTCCTTAAAAGTCCCCTAAAATTCCTTAGGAGAAAATAGTTAAAAATAAATAAAATTAGCGTAATGGGAGAGAAATATTATGTTAATCATTTAGTTAGAGATAAATGCGTAGTGGGGTGGAATAAATCATTTAGGGAGAGAAATAAATGCTTTAAAGAAATATATGATATTTTTTTGTTTAAAAAAAGACCAAAATAAAAAGGCATAGCCACAATGGCTACTGACCTTAAAGAAAGGCGCTACTAAAAATATGTTGGTTGAAATGCTGGAGAGTTTGAGCCTCTATTTCGTACTTCCATCCTTCCAAGTGGCTGGGATTTTATTCTTATGCTAAGAGACCAAGGTTGTTTTTGTGTCATGTGCATTCCTCGTTGTGGCCTATTATGCCTACTCAAGTTTCATTGTGGCCCTTTGCATAGGGGTTCTCTTTGCTTCCAACATTGTTTTGGTTATGGCTTTAATGTTTCATGTGTCGCCACTTAATTATTGTCACAACTGCTGGAACCCTCTACATTTGATGCTATTGTCTCCTCATAGGGAAGTTGTTGTGGTCATTTTCCTAGCATGATTTCCATGTTTTCTTTGTATTTATTGCCTAGTTTTTTCAGGATTTTTGTTATGGGCTTCTTAGGCAAATTGCTCCCAATTTCTTGGTTTAATTTTGCAGGCCTTAGTGCCTTATTTTTGTATTCATCAGGCAGTTTATTTTTCCTTCAGTTATTGAGTATTTGGCTCGATTTCTCTTTTTCTAGAGTTCTCTTTTATGTGCCTTAGGCTTTGTGTTTTTTTGTGTGAACCCTAAGGTTTCAATAACGGTTTTATGATATGTTTAGCTATCTCCTTCTACTCCTTCTATAATGGTATTCTTGTTGGCCACATGTGTTTTTTTCTAGATATTTCTTAGCTATTTGCATTATAATACCTCTGTGCCCTTACTTTTAAACAATTACTATTTTTAGACATTGAGCTATATTTAGACTGAATGGCTATGGAAGCCATGTTAAAGACTTATGTGCTGATGAAATTATTATTTTATTTTAATTATGTTAATATATATATTTCTTGGGAGTATTTAGGACAAGAGAACTCAAATTAGAAGAGTCACTGCCAACTTAGGAAATAGTTGTTGTGGTCAAATCCACATGGTGCACCTTCCTTAAAAGTCTCCTAGAATTCCTTAGGAGTAAATAATTAAAAATAAATAAAATTAGCATAATGGGAGAGAAATATTATGTTAATCATTTAGTTAGAGACAAATGCTAAGTGGGGTGGAATAAAGCATTTAGGGAGAGAAATACGTGCTTTAAAGAAAAATATAATATTTTTTTTTGTTTAAAAAAAGACCAAAATAAAAAGGCATAGCCACTAAAACTATGTTGGAATAAAGTTATAAAATAAAACCACCTACGAATAAAATATATTATTGATTATTTTAGACAAGGATATCTTAGCTCAAGGGGAATTGGTAGAGGTCGTTCATGGTTGGATATAATATGCTTAGTTCTTGAATAATCCCTAAATAATGTATTATGATTAGAAAAAATCATTGTTATAATGATTGTGTTTTTCTATGATTTTAAAAAATTAGAAATTTACGCGGTATAAAGGATATATATCCTTACAATGCATTGGTATTTTTAAAGATTTGCACAATAAGTAATAGATCTAAGAGTTGAAATAGTAGATTAGATGTTATGTTCTTATTATATCTTACGTGAAACCCTAGGTAGTTAAATATGATAATTATATGCATGTATAAATACATGGTAATTATAAGAATTTATTAAATTAAATTCTATTTAAGAGCATTATTGTATATGCTTATTTAACAACTAGTTTCAACAAAAATTATGGATCAAATAACAGTGTTATTTATGTAATCTAGATTGAAGAAATTGAACCGAGGAATTGCAAGATGCCTATGCTATCAATAAGAACTTTAGAATATATCGCCTATATTTGTAAATCTAGCTTTTGTAGATAATGGGTATGTGAATTTAAAGTAAAGTAGAGTATAAGAGATTTACCTATATATTTATGTAAAATAGTTTTATGCAATTACTATTTTAAATACTATAAAGTGTAAGCATTGATTGAGAGTTGCTAAGGACTAATACATTAGAATGAAGGAGAACCTTAAGAGAACCTTTATAAATAATATTGTTATAGGAGAATTTTGTTAGAATAGAGTTTTCACATCTTACGATAGATGGGGAAATAATAAACTAACATTAAAATGGAATAGAGATAATTAGTTAATTCAATACTTGATATTAGTCGGGAATTTGGTAAAGAAACATGGAATATTAAATATATTCCACTAGACTATAAAACATTTTAAATTATGTGAGAACTAAATAAATTGAATTGCATAGAAGGCCCATATTTACCAGAACTAACCCACCTGTTTCCCAAAAGTAATAGAAACTATGTAAACCATATAACCATATTGAGGAGTAGAAATAAGAACCCTTCTAAAATGAATAAATAATAAAAATAAGTGAATTTTAACAAAGTTTCTAAGAAGGTTTCATGAACATTATAATCACCACAATGGGAGACATATATATATATATATGTGTGTGTGTGTGTGTGTGTGTGTGTGTGTGTGTGTGTGTGTGTGTGTGTGTGTGTATGTATGTATGTATGTATGTATGTATGTATGTATGTATGTGTGTGTGTGTGTGTGTGTGTGTGTGTGTACCATTGTGGTGATTATAATGTTCACGAAACCTTCTTAGAAGCTTTGTTAACATTCACTTATTTTTATTATTTATTAATTTTAGAAAGTAATCCCAAAAGTAATAGAAAGTATGTAAACCATAATCATATTGAGGAGTAGAAGTAAGAAACCTTCTAAAATGAATAAATAATAAAAATAAGTGAATGTTAACAAAGTTTCTAAGAAGGTTTCATGAACATTATAATTACCACAATGGGATATATATATATTTTGTTTCTATCAATTTGTGGTATTTTATTAGTATTCATGTAGCGAGGGTAATGGTTCGACCCATGTCCCTATTATTTATTTTTTAATTACTCAGTAATTTACTTAGTAAATTACTGAGTAATTACAGAATAAATAATAGGGACATGGGTCGAACCATTACCCTCGCTACATGAATACTAATAAAATACCACAAATTGATACAAACAAGTGAATGAGTGGGAAGCCACAAAGAGCCTAATATTTCAAGTCAAATGGAAAGAATCAACCCTATTTTCTTATGAATTTATACATAAAATTGTAATAGAGGAAAAGAAGAATATTAAAGTCAGAATTTCCACAAGCATGGACCTAACAAGTAAACTTACCATGTCATTTTCTAATTGTATTCAAGATATTCATATCATTTCAATTGTCATTCAAAGCAATATTTGTCTTCTTTTTTGTTGATTTTTTGTTTTTGTTTTTGTTTTTCAGGAAGATATAATATGTCGTTTCTTTTTGTTCAAAGCATGCAAACTTTTGATGAGATTGGTAAAGAGTAACTTGAAAATTTTCATAAAACACTATTTTCTTTCTTAATTGTTTTGAAAAAAATAGTTTCTTGCAAAATATAAACTAATCATCTAAAATATTTGAAATGATTTATTTTCTTAAAACTAGTTTGATGACCTTTTCCCATTTTTTAATGGCTAATCAATTTTTTTTATTTTTTTTTGCTTAATGAATATTTTTTCAAAAATATTCCCAAAATTTTGAAGTATGAAGTTTTGAAAAATATCTGATGGATTTTTTTGACGAATAGTTTGTTTGCAATTTATGAATTAATGTCTCTTCATATAAATATAATAGAGCTTTAGCTTTAGAAATATATTTCCAATATGTTTCATATTGGTTAACTTTAAGTTGAAAAGTTAAGGATGTCAAAAGAAAAACATGAAATGTTTATTGGAAACATTACTGTTCATAAAAATACTTAGAGAAGATTGTAATTATTTTTCATGTTAAGATTCATTTTTATTCATTATTCACTTCCATGGAGAATTCTTTTAACTCTTTTTTGCGTAAAAAATTGCTTGGCATTTTATATGGAAAAGAAGCTAACTCAGAAGGGTGTATCTTAGAGGCATGTAATTTTTAAGTATTGTTTGAATTATTTTCTATTGAATATCCTTTTAGTTGATTGAATCTTGTTTATGAAATGATGCAACAAAATCTCATCTTGTATATTACATGCATTCATTTGGAATTTGAAGAGATTTAATTTCCTACTAGGAATACTGAGGATAACATATATAAAACTATTAACCTTGGTGACAAAAGGCCCAAAATTGGATCCATATATGCTCTTAAAGTCTCCAAGGTTTGCTTAAAATTATGCCAAAGGATCCAAGTATGCCCCAAAAGTCTTCAAAATCCTTTTAAGGATCATTCAAAGTCAAAATCATCACAAGAGGAGAGCCCTTGGAAGGGTGGTAATACACTATCGGGAGGTAAAAAAAACAAAGGAAACAATGAAAATCAAGTATCATAGGCTTAAGCAGAGGAATGAACATCAGTCATCAGATATGGCTGATCAACGGTCCAGATCTAACTGGTAGATCACATCAATAGATCTAATCGACATAGGTGGTCAGTGGTAATTAGCATAAGACACCACCAATCATCAATTGCTGATGATTAGATCGGCGGGTCGCAATCGATAGAGGCGAGTCAACAGTTAGCAGCGCAAACATTATGTAATAAGCGATCATTATCGACGGTTTAGATTATATGTTACCAGGCATCTCTGAGCTACAACCTAGGAGAGTTTTCTAGAGACCTAACAAAAACCATAAAACTTTCATAGTTATTTATTTACTTTTTATAACCACATTAAAACTCCTCCCCACAGTGGATGATTATCCTCGATGACATAATGGATATCATGACAAATTTTATAAGGGAATTCCACCTAGCTTATGATCTACCCTCATCAAGTTGACGAGACATATCATTGGATTGCCAATTGATACAAGCTTCAATGCCCATCAAATAGAAGTACGACAGGTTTAATCTCCACATGGTGTATCAATATAATTATCTGGAATGGTCGTCTACATAAATCACATTGGTCATCTAAACAAATCACCAGGCTCATCACCCAGTGTAGTGCTAGTCTTTTATAGGAATGTCTCAATCACAATTAAATTCTATCACCCTTACACTGAATTTAGGTATGAGAGTAATAATTATCCATGTTGATCATGGTTTTAATGGTGTTTTTCTTGAAATATGAAATAGAACTGATAATAGAATGGGTAATTCAGGCACGGTGTTTAGGGACTTTGTTGCAACTCTCTAGTAATTCTTCGTTGTTGGTCTCTCATTCATGGACATTCTAGAGTTGTCTCCAACTAAAGAAATTATGGCTCGTTTCTTGGTTCACGCTATGACTCTCTCTCACAATTTTAGTTTGTTAGGTGATATGAGGTTAAACAATGTAAACTTTGAAATGAGAACTCATACTGTTACCCGTTTTGTAGAGATAGCAAAAAAGTGACTCGATTTTGAAAAGTGGTGATGCAGAACACACGTGTTTTTTAGAGCATAGTTTTTGGCACTATAAATTTTTTTATGTACATTTCATTTTAGAATGGTAGTGTTTTTGATTCCGATTTAAAAAAGTGGTAATTCTACATGAGGCCCTTTTTTTAAAAGGCTTTTTATTATTTATTTATTATCTTTTTGTAATGTATGATGTAAATAATTATTTTGTATAATAAATTTTTTGAAGTGGTCCTTTTCTTCATATTTTCTTATTTTTAATTTTTATTTTAATTTTTTGTAGTGAGGTTTTTGTTTGTTTTTGGCATTTTTAAAATTAGAAGTCGAATTTTGAAATTTTTCGATATTTCTACATATTTATACATCCTTAATTAATTTTTCAATCCACATGAAATAGTTGTTTCTAAAAAACAATATTTTTTAACAATGGACATAAAAATAACCATTTTTAACATAAATATAACTAAAAAACTACACGTTTTGATAATTTTTTGCTAGAATTGACATGTCAAAATCACAGTTTTTATATGAAAATTTTAACTAAAAATGGTTAAATAACTGTTATTTTATTTTATTTTATTTTTATGAATTTCATGTCAAAAAAAATAATAATAATCACTTTGTTTTCAAAAAATAATTATTAATTTAAAATTAATGCGAAAATCACATATTACAAATATTGAAACGCAGTAACAACCTTAATTGAGTGTTTATTCTTCTCATAAAATGTCAAAGTCAAAACATTCAAGTATAACTACTTAAATAAGTTATCAAAAGAGCTTGATTTCCAAAGCATAACTTAGAATTTAATCAACAATGTCACGTAATCCAAACTCTTCGTCCTCTAGAGTTTCATCATTGTCTTCTTCCACAATATTTTCTGCTTTCTTTTACTCATTTTTCTCTTGTAATGGATCCTTGATGTCTGCGAATCTCCCAATGTATGTCTTTCCAAACATTCCATGTAATGGTGGTTTGGATTCCTTTGCCTTTTTTGCCACACGTGATTCACTAAAGTTCCATTTATTCAACCCAATTTCTTGCATTGCATTTGGAAGAAATTGAAGAGCATTAATTCTTTGTTGAATGAAATTGCACTGTACTGGATCTTTTTCAATTGTAATGCAATTTCTTCCTTTTTGAAGGCAACATGCTAGTGTTGTACCTAATTATCAAGC